>JANHFO010002961.1:146551-159567 GCA_032468095.1 Pareas carinatus | reverse complement strand
GTGTGTGTGTGTGTGTGTGTGTGTGTGTGTGTGGGTGTGTGTGTGTGTGTGTGTGTGTGTGAATTCCAGACGGGGGGGGGAGTGGAGCCCCAAACTTTGGCAGGAGGCGCTTGACAACAGCGGCGGGAGGAGAGAGAGGAGGAGACAGGGAGGAAGGGAGGGAAGGAAGGAAGGAAGGAAGGAGGAAGAAGAGGAGGGGCCTCCTCAAGCCCAGAAAAACGACAACGCGAGAAAAATTAGTAGTTTTGCACTTCACAAATTAATGACCATGAGTTCGTTTTTGATAAACTCCAACTACATCGAACCCAAGTTCCCTCCCTGTGAAGAATATTCACAGCTCGGCGGCGGCGGCGGCGGCGGCAGCGGCGGGAACAACTACCACCACCCTCACTCCCATCAGAACTCCCATCCCCATCATCCCCAGCAACAGCAAAAGCTACTGCAGCTGCGCCAGCCTCTTCCCGATGTCTACCAGCGGCCGAGCAGAGAGCCGGGATACCAGCCGCCGCAGTCCCCCCAGGCGCGGTATCTCACGCAGCCCCTCCACTACCCCGAGTCCCTTTACAACTACAGCAGCGTCCCTCCGGGGCAGGAGCATCCAGCTGCCGGAGCCTTGCCACCTCCCTCGGCATCGCTGCCGCCGGCTCCGTCGGCCCCTGCCCGGAAGGGCCGTCAGGTGGCCTCCCAACCACTGCTCCAAGGCCACGGCCCGCAGCCTCAGCCCCAGCAGCGTCCCTGCGAAGCGGCTGCGGGGGCAGCTTCCAGAGGTACTCCCGGCTGCCCCCTTTTGCACGAAAAGAGCCCGCCCGGCCTCAAAGGGAAGGAGCCGGTGGTATACCCCTGGATGAAGAAGATCCACGTGAACACGGGTGAGTTGGCCCTCTCCAGGGGGACGGGGGCTGCGCGCGGAGGCTGGACTCGGATTGGGGGTGCATTTGGGAGAGGGTGCGTTTCAAGATTTAAAGCGAAACGCAGAAAGAAAGGAGCAGTGAGAACCCTTTTTGTAGGTGGGGCCCTTAAGCAAGAGATTTAAGACGCCAAACTGTTAAGGCAGTAATTATGACCCCCATAAATTTAATAGCCCTGACAGTGGCTCTGGGCGGTAGGTCTTTAAGGTTTCCTTGAGTCCAAATGCCCACTACCGTTTTTACTGATCCTTTCTTGTCAAGAGCCTGTGAAACCTTTGCTTCCTATTATAAAAAGGAGCCCGCAGCATTGAATTTATGGCACAATAATGATAACGTTCCCTTGCCTTCTTCTTTTATGCATCTGGGTGTGTGCACGTGTACCTGCATGTGTGGACGCTCAGTCAGCCCCAGCTACAATGGAGGGGAGCCCAAAAGATCTCGGACTGCCTATACAAGACAGCAAGTCCTGGAGCTGGAGAAAGAGTTCCATTTTAACCGCTACCTGACCAGGAGGCGACGCATTGAGATCGCGCACACACTCCGCCTCTCTGAGCGGCAGGTCAAGATTTGGTTTCAGAACAGGAGGATGAAGTGGAAGAAGGATCACAAATTGCCCAACACCAAGATGCGCTCCTCCAACAATTCTGGTCTCCATCAGCCAGCCAAAGCTCCAGCCCAGCATCACCCACCGACCCCCAGAAGCAGGGCCTCTTTAAACTCAGCCTCATTATGATGGCCAGACTCAGACTGTTACCCCTAACAATTCTCCAATTCTTGCCTCTTTTTTCTTTTTGGCCTAGGAACCAAGAATTGTACTGAGAGTTGGACCGTGCTGAAAAAAGCACATGTACATTCAAACCAAAAAATAAATTAGCTCTGGACAGTTTTGCTCCTTGTTCTTCTCATGCCCTCCATGATTTTTTGTTTAATTTATGGAAGACTTTCTGCACCATATAATGAGTTGTGGATGGACCAAATGTTTAAAAACCACCCTTTGTATAGATGTTTTGAGACACCAGAGTATTGATAAGTGACTTTGTGTGTAAACCCTAGGCTTGTATTGTTTTGTAGAATGTTTGTTCCTGCACTCTTGGACAAATGCAAAAGTAAACTGCTCTGATTTCACTAAAGCAATTGGGAAATTAGGGGAGGGGGCACCATCCAGTCTTACCTCTAACTGAATGAAAAAAGTGTTTTCCATTTAATATATTTTTAAGTGTTGCTCCAGTTGTGATAGTAGGTTCCCTAATGTTGCATTTATTATTACTTTTAAGAAAAATGAACCAATATTGCTTTAAAAGCTCAGTCTATATTCATGCCATATCACAGTCCATGTCTATGAACAATATGTGAATTCTATATGTACACATTTGTGAAAGTGTGATGTGTGTGTATGTATATCAGTGTGTCCGGTGCTGTTATTAAAGAATATTCTGTACACAAATAAAATTAAAAGCACTAGACACACTGTAAGAACCATGCATTTTCAAGGTCTGGACTTTGGTTGATAAGCTGTAGTCACATTTTATTTAAACAAGTAGATTGTATCAGAGTATCTAATGTACACATACAGAGATTGATCGAGTTTGCTATTAGGTAGTAAAGGCTGAATCTTAGTATTATAGCCAAATAGTATCATTCAGAATCAACTCAAAACTTATTAGGTGGAAGAAAGTCATGTTGATTTCAGGGCAGCATATGAGTCATAGGCCGCTATAAGTGGAAGGAGATGGGAGCAAGTCCTATTGAAATAAACTGGACTAGAGTGGGGATGGTGGGTTAAATAGGATGTTTTAAGGTACTCAACTTGTAACATTCATCTTCTTAAGTAGGCAACTGAGTTTAACTGTGATACCTATAGATACCCACCCATCATACAAAAATAATTCAATCTTTTCCCATTCTTGTTCAGAAACTTTGTCTTTTGTTCGTTTACCTATCCCTGCTTCTATGCAACCAGAAATGGAGACTACCCAATACACTGGAGGATTGATTAATATCATTCTTATTATCACACTAACCATACTTTACACCATATTGCAAGGGTATCTTCCTTTGGTTTATTTGTTAGTGGCAGCAGCTTTTTCTTCAGTTTTAATAAGACACAATTTCTTGGATTATAATAAGATGCCATCCTTCATGCTAAATAATGCACACACAGAGAGAGAAAGACTGTGAACTACCATTAGGAAGATGATCTTGATATAATAGTTTTGCAGCTGATTCTTTGAATTGTTTGTACAATGTGCACATATAAAAAAGTCTCCAACTTAAAGATCTTATTCTAAGTAGTAAAACACCTTCTGGCCTTAATTGCCATCTGGAACAAGAGTTTGCTGGTGGGTGGGAAATGTATATGGTGCAATGAAAATTAATTCTCTTCTAGTTATTTTTCAGTTGTAGAAAGGCCTTTGCAGAGTTTTCAGAGAAACAGCGGCAAAATTTAACTCAGATATATGAGAATTCTTCTGAGTTGGGAAGGGTCACAATATTGACAGTATTAAAATATATCATTATGAAAATAACTTTCAGACCAAACAGAACAAATTATGTCTCCCTTAAAACATGAAATAAATGCTGCTTCTGAATTCTTTAATTAAATAGAAAAGAATGATACAGAAAACATAGAGGCTTCCTTTCTCCTTTATACTGAGTGTCTTTGTCTAAACTCTGTGTTTGGCATGAAGATTTTTCTTCTACTAATTTACAGAAACTTACAAATTATGAAGAATCTTCAAAGTGTTTAATCAGCTACATAAGTAAAAGATTATGGATCCTCTTTTACTTCCCAGGTTTTCTGCTGGGTGTCCCCATAGTTAAAAAAAAAAGCTAAATGAAATCATGTTGAAAATAGCAATTTTACTGGGAATCATTAATCACCTTCTACAATAAATACTTCTTTGTAATTCAACAGCGATTCTGAAAGGCATTCTCTTGGAAAAGGTCTGTGAAGACACCGAAGGATTTTCTTGGGGAAAATGTGTTCATGTATAAAAGACACAGTTGCTTGGCTGCACCCTGAAGGTGTATGCTTTCAGGGTGGAGTATCGGACTGGGCAGAAAAATACATATGGCAGATTGTCACCTTTCAAGGTAATTCAAAAAAATTATTCTATGGATCTTTTCCGTATTGTCACTTAAATGTACAGTTGCACTTGGGAATGGGCATGGGCATGGGGGAGCAGGAGAGACTGTCTGGTGCTGCCCTATGTTTCTACCTGAGCTGCTCTAATTTAATGTTACAATCGTTCCAAAAACTACAGGGTAGGAGTTTAAACCCTACTATTGTCCTGTCATTGCACCAGGGCATTGAGGAGAGTTCATGGAAAGGACACATTTTCTATCCCATTGTTTTTTCAATGAAGCAGACTGACCCATCAAACCCTTGACCTTTAAAGGCAGTATTCTTTCTAATCTGATTCTTGGACTTAAATATGCTTCCCCCACCCTTCTCCTTCCCTTCCTCTCTGTCTCTCAGGCACATATGCATATGGCAAACATCTTTGCCCTGTTGTAAAGGAAGAGGATTCTAAAATCGAGTGTTCTTTTAAGGTTGGACATAGGGGTGAAAAAGAAAAAAGGAAGAAAGAGTAATCTCCCCTCCCCAAAACAGTGCAACGTAAGCCTGGTGCTCCCACAGAAGGCAGAGCAGGGCGAGGAAGGCTATTTTTTTTCCCCCACTCCAATTCATGGGACACACCCGGAGGTTTGCTTATTTTTGTTTTGTTTTGTTGTTTTGCTTTCCACTGCTTGTGTAATTCATTCAAACCTTTAAGAATTCTGACTCTGCAAGCTCTAGAAGGAGAGTCTGCCATTTTAGCCAGCAGCCACAAGAAATTACAGTACAAGGCCTGGCTGATGGGTGTGTGGAAGAATGGGAAGAGGTAAAGAAGGCTGAAGGTTTCCCCAGTATTTCCTGTTGCTGGTGTCTCTATTTTCAAAGCAGGAATAAAAGGTAGGCCACAGAAGTGTGGCCCTTTCTTTCTTGGCTTTATACTCTTGCCATCTTGTTTGCTCTCTTTTCCCCCTTTTGACCTTATATCAGTTCTGGGACTGATTCTCGCTCCACCACTCCTGTCCATGATTTATATCCTTCACTGAGATTGCAGACCTCACTTGTAGAGGGGTTCCCCCCCTTCCTCCCCCTAAATAAAAAAATTAAAGAAAAGTGCTCTGTTTGCTTAGCTTGCTCCCCACAGAAATATACAAAAAGATCAATATCATTATTGTAGTGACACCATTACCTGAAGCAACCTTGGTGTGAACCAACTGGAAGACCAATAAACAAGAAAGGGAAGCTTTGTCTTGTGATTTATGACAGACCCGGAAGAATATGGTTCAGACTGTTGAAGGGACTTACCCTGCATGACTTTTTCTCTACATTTGTATTGCAAGAGAGAGTAATGGAGAAAGGGAAATTCTAGCTTAGCCTTTCTAGCCAACCAGATTTTCTTAAGTCCAGCTTCCTTGTTAAAAACTTTGGAAAGTTTTTCTAAATTTCAGTAAATACAGCTTTTTGAAAAATCTCACTGGCTTAAGATGGTAAATGGGTAAACCCGTGAGATGGACAGGGAAGATAACATCATTTTTGAGCACTGTAGAATTTCTCGCAGATTTGTTTGAAGGTGCTATCTAATGCCCTCCCCATTCCATAAATAACCTTCAGTGATTGATGTGAGGTCACTTCTTTTAAGATCATGTATGAACCTGCTGGCCACAGTCCAAAATATCTCCTTCCTGATATGCTAGCACAAAATAAGCAAGATCATGCTGAAATCCAGCTGAATTCAGTGGGATGAATCCCCACTAAATTAGTTGCATTTAGTTTCAAATTACATGAGGGAGGCATTGATTGACTTGACTCGTTAACTTCAATCAGACCTAAGAGCAGTTAAAGCCATTTTCACTCTACTGGTTCTAACATCTTCTAGAATCATCCAGCCATGCTGTAATGATAGAAAGACTATTCTCATTAATGATACTACCCTAGTGATGGTTTGAAATGGTCTATTAACACAATCCTATATACATCTCCCACAGAACGGGCCAGAAGTTAGAGGAACTTGACTCCTAGCCATATCATTCTCTCCAGCTCAACTTACCTTACAGGGTTGGTGTTGTGGGGAAAATAGGAGGAGGAAGTTGTGTTGGATATATTCACTGCCTTCAGTTATCTTTAAAAATAATAAAGGTGGAATGCAAACAAATAAAAATAAAATAAATGCATCTGCTGAAACCTAGTCCAGCTGTAGCCCAATGAAGCTTAGTTGCAATCTGACCTGTGGTTACCTGTTGGCCAAAGTTTTTCATAACTTCCACAACACATTTCAGTAGAGCCTTGGCCTTCCAAGCGTTCTCTCTGGATTGACCAAAGGCTAAGGCAGTTCCCTTCCTAGAAGACTGATAGTATTCCTACAAGCTGCACAATTAATCCAGATTTCATCACCTTCTGTCTCATTCAAAGAAATGCCATAAAAGGGAAATTATTAAGCACTTGATATCTTTACTCTGAAGGGTTTGTCTACCTAGCACTAGCATCACAAGCACTTCTGCCAATGTCTTGGCTGGAACAAAAAGCCCAGCTATGTCCCTACCTGAAGCTGACAATACAAATCCGAGTCTCGGTGACTGATGGGGGAGGGGACCACATTTCTGTTTCATTTTCCCCTTGTTTAACATCCCTCCTCCAGCCGCAGCATTATTGATGATGTCCAAAGGACCTCTTCGAAACCTGAAAAACTGTCAGAAAGCTGAGATTATAAATAAGGATTCAATAAGGGACTGAAAAGCTTCTGCTAGGGTAGATAAAGGTGTTGCCTCTGTTCTCAGGAGTATTGAAATTTTAATCTGGGATAGGGAGGGGGGGAGAGGGAGGTCACGTGACAGGCTAAACAATTAATGCCGGTCTCCAGCAATGAATCGGTGGCCTTCAGTTCTCACTAGTCGAAGTGGTTCTTTTTGAAGAGAAGAGTAACTCCTTTCTTACCTCCAACTCTTCCATCTCCCAATCTTTTCGTTAAAAAAAAAACAAAACCAAAGCCACCCGTCAGTCTTTCTGATGTCTCCTTGCAAGAGTCTTTAAACCTCTTAATCAAGCAATAAAGGGGAATGAGCAGGTTTGGTAAGTACGTGGGCACCACTCGTGCGCCTTGATTGTGGTTCATTGTTTGAGCTGGCTTGCTTTGGGAGGGGGGGGGCAGTTTTTTACCAAAGGTTAAAATCTGGCTGACAAACGGCTTAGCAGTCAGTTCTGCCATCCGGGCGATTCATTCTTCGCCAAGGCGAAATCGACTTGATAACACTCGCCTCTGCTCCTCGTTCTCCCTGGGGAAGGTTGCCTGCCTCCGCAAAGGAGGGAGGGCTTTGGTGGTTGGCTCTAAATTTTCCAGGGCTTCATAAATTAGCAGCTTCTCCATCATGGCCAAACAAGAAACAGAAGAGCAGCAAGCATCCTGAGGAAGGGGAAGGGAGATGCGGGCGGGTGACAGTCCCCACTAAAGCCTGGGAGGGGAGGCGTTCTTCCTAACTCTTAGTTAAACCATTTACTAAGGAATGAAAATATCGCTCTCAATTTGGGGATAACAAGAAGTTATCATCTTCCGTTAAATGCTCTGGGACCACTTCGCAACTTTTGAGACAGAAAGAAGACTCCTTCCAACGGCTTTGGTAGTCTAAAATCCCACCGTGTGCCATTTAATCGCCCCCCAATACACATTAAGTTTCTGAGGGTCCGAATGCATATTTAATAATAAATGTACAAAGGGAAAGGGGCTTCAGCCCAAGCAAGGAAGTTGACGCGGTGGTTCTACAAAGCGATGCTTGCTTTTTTTTATTTAAAGGAGATAATGGGGAAAGTAGCAAAAATAAAGAAGGGGTCAGTATTGTAGTAGCCACGAACCCGAACCTGCGCGTGAGCACTCACAGTTTTAGCAGTGGATATTTGATGCAACACACGAGCAATTCCAGAAAGCAAGGCTCTTGCGGTAGAAAAAATACCACCCCTCCCCTCAATAAATTATTATGGCTGCTTTTCTTTCTCAGTGACTTTTTAGCCCAAAAGTTGAAATTATGCTACTTCCTAGCAAACTCTACCTCTACCAAAGGAACCAATTACCAAAATCCAAATTCTATCTGGCAACGTTTTCCCAAATGAAACATGCCCTTTTAAAAAACATTTGGGGCAATGATCCTCCATGAGAATGATGGATCAATACTGGACACTCACTTTTACTAGCCACAAGAAGAAGGATCATGTATATTACTTTTAAAACCTGGTGCTGATAGAACCAAAGGAGAAAACGAAATGCAAGATACTCATTATTAAAAATGGTTGAAGCAAACTTACTATTGAGATCCAAAAGCTTATGACAATGCAAAGTTTTTACTAAGGAACCAACAGTTAATTATTTTAACTCTCTTGCTTCCAACTTCCTACTCTTTTTAAAATTATTGTTCTTGATTCTGAATCAACTGGAAACAATATAACATTGTCCAGTGTTGGTACTATCTCAGGGCTTTATTTGGTTAAATGATGCTGAACAATGATTTTCCAGATACATAAAAATACAAGTTTCTCATAAGAATTATATTCAAAGAAAACAATGCTCACTAACTGCAAAACTGTCTTTCAGTTTCATCCATACTATTGCAAACAGCATCATTATTAATATTATCCATTTCCTTTTACTAATGCTTTTTGCTGTTTTATAACCAAAATAAAAATTTGATTTTACTTATATTGTACCTTTTATAGTTGCTAAACAGTCCTGTTCCTTCTCTTAACTTGAAGTTAATATCTATAACTTTAATCATGTTTAATTTTTAGTTTATCTGTTGCCTGTTCTTTGTTTACAGCACTCCAAGTTACCGGAAAATATGATTTAAAGCAGTATATAATCTGGAAACAATTCTGTCCTGTGGCTGGAAGGAGGAGGAGGTAAGAAGTTGGAGGTGGTGGGAGGAAATTAAACTTCTTGTACAACGGTTTAAAATAGTTTCATGTTGCAGAGAAGAGAACTTGGTTTGCCAGTACATGTTAGAGAGGTTACTGCAGAGTTTGGGTTTGATAAATAGCTAAATCGGTTGGAATTTTCTTGACTATGGTCTATTCATCTTTCTTGATCAGTGAATGGCCGTCTTGTTAAACAAAGAAATACACAGAGCCTAAGTAAGAGCAGTTCTCTGAGCTCCATTCAAATCAGGCAGCTTTGCACACCGGCTGGAAAGAGCCAAAGAAGTAAGGGTGTCATTGAATATGCATTAGGGGTGGATGTCAAGATATAAGACCAAGTTGATAATTAAAAGGTTTGCACTGATGGACTGTTAATAGTGCTTTTCTTTCATGATTCTCAAAGTGACTCCTAATTTTAGAATGTCTTGGGTTTATACAGGAGAAAGTAGACTTTTAGAAAAAATTTTATCAATGAGTGTTGATAATGTCTAAGAATGTGGAGGTAGTGAAAATGGATTAATTTAAAACTTGGTTGCAGTCTACATTTGATGAAGTTTGAGTTCCCATTTCATTCAAACTTCTACCATTATTAAAAAGATTGTGTGTGGATGGCTTTTTAATTTTCTGCTAAAATTAGTCAGAATTGAAGTAGAATTAAGTTTATACCTGTTTAAAAATAGCCATAAATTACGTTACAAGAGTTTGTTTTGCTGATATAATAGTTTGTTCGGGTTCTTCCTTTTAAATAAGCTCTAGAACCTTGAGTCTTGGCTATTTCAGAATAAATTATTGCATTTCAATTTTAAAATATCTAGAAAGGGAGAAAATTAAAGATGTTTATTACTTTAGTGCTTGAGATTCAATATACCACCATTCAAGACCCAACTTTCAATGTTTAACTTAATCTTAGAAAGGATCCCCTTTATTTATTTATTTGTATAAATAAATTTATCATTACCCATATTTCTCTAATAAGAAAATACTCTATTTGAATAAGTATAGATAGTTAATAAGAGTCAAGGTATATATGACACACACACAACTCTGCCACAAACTCTAATATAGAAATCTTGTTTCCTTTCAGGTATATAAACATTAATGTAAAAGTTAAAACAAGAACAAGAACCAGCCTCATACACTTCACATATTATATATGTAAAATTGTAAGGCTGATGTTAAAAAACATTTTATTGTAAATAGACAGCTGATTTTTCCTTAGAGCTAACTGAATTTGTGTGTGTGTGTTATTTGTATAGTTCTATTTGAAGAATCTGTTCCATCCTTGGAAGACATATAACTTGACTCTTATATTTCCAAAAAGTTTCTTTGAGATCCCAAGCTCAGTTCTCTTCCAAGTTTCTTCAGCCAGGATTCTGTGGCTCCATGAACAAGTTTATCTTCAGTTCATCAAAATCCCCAAATAAATGTAACCTTGTGAGCTCTTCCAAAGTATTCAAATTTCTAGCTCTTTGAGGTAATAGAAAAACATCATGGTGAATTGCCAAAAACTGCCTAGAAGATTTTTTGTAATAGTCACATACATCTCCAATGAATACTGGAGTTAATAGTTCAAAGCAGTTTTCATATTAACAAAGTACCAGGAAAGATCTTCAGAGAAAAGAGATCTTCTTTGAAAAGGTAAATAAGATTTTCTAGTAGGCCTGTAAGTTGAAGTATCTTAAATTTTGGATAATCATGATTGCTTTTCACTTTTGACTTCATGCAAAACTGTTTGCTTGTAGCTAAAGATTTACTGTTTTTCTGTACCTCTTCTCATTAACCATTAACTATAGTTTCATGTTGTCCAAAAGATTCTGAGGGTCTCTTGACTGGGTTGAAACATTGCCTTAAATAAGTTACGAAACTCTTCTGAGCAGAAAGTTCTTGGTTTCAGATTAGCTTTTGCCAGCAGAACTGTGAATAATGATTGTGCTGTAGAAAAGTATGTACAAATGTGTTATAATTTATGACAGTTTTAGGCAACAGTCAAAGAGTTGAGTTCTGCTCTTTGGAGTCTTCAATCCTAGGCACACTTAACTGAAAACAAAGTCATGATAATTACCTCCAAGGAAAATATGTTGCAGGGATATTCTTTCATATATTGAAATTGGATTTGGAACTTGCTGAAGTCTGATTTGACAATAGTGAATGAAACTTGCTCCCAAGTAAATATGCATACAATTGCAGCATCACAGCAAGACTTTTGCTCTGCTTTTAAGACAGTTTGTTATTAAAATACCTATTGATGGTTTAAAAATAACTTTCTGGAGACTGGAGAATTCTCTGACAAATTTTTAAAAAATCGAATCTATGTGTTCTACAGTTGCCAAATGTGTTTTTTCTGGTGTAACCATAATTCAACAATATCTTAGTCAAGCACTTTTAAAGTTAATTTTAAAATTAGAGGAAATTGTGTGACTTATCACAATTGAACCATAAGATGATGGAGAGTGTAAATTTCATTTTCTCACACATTTAAAATTCATAACAATGAGAGGGAGTGGGCCTGACAGACGAACTAGGTTATTTCTTCATTATTAAAAGTATTCAACATCTTCTAGGTTAGAAGACACTATGGGAATGAATTGTCCAGAAGCAAAAAAATAAAAATATAAAATAAAAATCAGATCATTTCTTAAGTTTACTTAGAGGTCTTGTATGAACTTTCTATTCCCCTTCCTTTTTGTTTTCAAAATTTTCTGTCCCTAGACAGTTATATTATTAATTCCCCTTAAACATTTAATTGCTTCAGAACCCTGCAATTTTGCACACTAGTCAAGTACTTGGAAATACGTAAGGGAGGGAAGGGTTGAATGAGAAGGCTCCAAAGTTTTGGTGAAATTCAGATCTATCATCTAACAGGCAGATATTGCCCTCCTCCACCTCTTTCTCCTGGGCCATTAAAAGGCAAGGACAGCTATGCAGTAATTTCTATCAGAAGGTCTTTTGTCAGGTAATTCAAAGTCTTCAGAGTTTCCACAACAACTCTGGTCTTCCATGTGGGTGTTGAGCAAGCCCCACTCAATAGACTTACAGAAAAGGCAGTGGGTTGACTGGTGGTCTGAAGGGCTCCTCTGTAGAAATCCAGATGAAGTTCATCTGCTTTGTGCCCAGAGCCCTTCACCCCCACTTCTAAAGGGTCACCAGATAGGTTTTCTTCTATAGGGCATTTGATTAGCCTTTGATGAAAATAATTCTTCTTACCTTCCCTCTAAAACTTACATGGAAAAGATATCTTAATGTGTGGGTTGAGAGGATAATAATATACGTCTCCAGCACATGGTTTCCCCCTCCCTCTCCTAAAATGCCCTTGCTTAAAGCTTAAGAGGAATGAAAGGAAAGCAAACACAGCTCTCTCGCGCGCACACACTTACACATGCGCGCGTGTACACACATACACCAGAGGCTCGCGCTTCCAACTCTGGTTCCTTCAGCGATTCCCGATTTCAAATAAAAGGATTTAAGTCGACGTATGACCACGTGAGCACATAATACAGCGCATTATTGTGCCATTTGGAGTGGAGACCCGTACTGGCTTCGTCTGTGATTACGCTTCCCCGGTTTCTGTTCAGAGGAAGGGCTGCTTTCTGTTATCCATCGCCGATCCCCCCCTCCCCACACACCCTCGGGAAGTCTCCGTTTGGGCTATCGCACTTGATCCTGATGGAAAGGTTATTATTGCCCGACTGTTAGGGCGAAATGCTTCGTTAAAAAAAAAAACAGGGAGACAGAGGATGGATTTTATTTTAAGGTATTTCCGTTGATTGTTTCTCGCGCGCGCGCGACTTCTAGCGGGGCTAAGCCAAAGTCCGGGGGAAAGACTTTAAGGGGGCTATGGGCAGCAGTTCGCTTGGGCTTCCTCTTTGTTTCGCTGGGCTTGTGAGGTTGGGAGAGGGAGCTTTGCAACGAGCGGAGAACTGTCCCCACCCCGCCTCCGGTCCCTACTCAAAAGGTTAAGATTCCTGCGGATTGTTTCAGGCTGGTTTTTTGGCTAAATGGTATAGCAGTTCCTTTTTAAAAAAAAATCAAACGATGGAGGAAGAAGAGAGGCTTGTTTTGATGCTGTTTGTATCATCATCATCGTTATTATTATTATTATTATTATTATTATTATTATTATTATTATTATTATTATTATTATTATTATTATTATTATT
>JANHFO010002961.1:128919-142111 GCA_032468095.1 Pareas carinatus | reverse complement strand
AGCTGTTACCACACTGGTATGTGAAATTTATGTTTGTGTTTGTTTTTTACACACACACACACACACACACACATCAAAGGTCTGGGGAGAGCAATGACCTTTTTGTGAATATCCTTTGTCTTGATTAGCATAATTTTCCTGGCCTCTAATGCCGCTCTGGCCCTTCACTCTTTCACTCCCTCTTTCTTCTCCCTCCATTCCATCTTCCCCCCCCCATTTCTCCTGCCTGCCCTGGACTTCCCGAGGCAGCTGCCTCCTTTCTCCCAACAAACGCCCCCTTGGGCGTGCAAGGTTGTATAGGCAGCCCTCTGCCTTTTCCCAGCGATCCGGTTCAGGAGAGAGCTTGTCCAGGGGGTAGAGAGGCAAGGATCTCGCCAGGCCCCAGGGGTGAGGTGGGGGGCGTGGAGGTTGGGACCGGAATGAGGTAAGGACAGGGCAAGGGGGGACACTCCATCGGAGACAAGCTGCAGAAAGATCTTCTTGGGTGTCCCCTTCCTGGTGGAGGCAGGGCGCCTCTGGTTCTGACTCTTGGGCTGGTCCTGGCAGAAGTGGCTTGAACTGGTCGCCATTCCGGAGGGGCAGAAGGCACTTAGTGGCCAGGGAGAAGGGGTTAAAGTGGAAGGGGGAGAGCCTGATCCCTGGGCTGGCAGGGAACGACTGTCGCCGAACCTCCAAAGACCAATGCTGGCTTCCGCCTCAGTCGTCAGAATTAAGGTAAGCAAGCCCCAAATACACGGCTATCAGTGGTGAATGCCGGAGTTTATGTCCTGGTTGATTTATGACCAGAGACTTAAATCTCGGTTCAAGAAGAGTTCACAGGCTGGAGCTTCCTTCCAGGCAGTGACGGATAGACCATTTCACATCGAGTTCAGGCCGGGTGCCCCTCTCCCCTCAACTTTTCTTTATCTGGCAGGAAATCTCCGGCTGCCGAGAGGAGGCCAGCAGTGGGGAAGTGGGTGGGGAATGTAAACGGGGTCCCCCGCCTGGACCACGATTTGCAGGAGGGTTGGGTGAAAGGGTAAACCAGACAAGCGCAGAGAAAAAGACTCCAAACGTGTAGTCTGGTCTGTCAGGCAGTTCAAGAGAACACTGATAATTTGGGATTCAATCCGGTAGTTTCTGCAAGAACTCCAGAAACTCCTGTGCGAGCACGTTTACTTTTCTTGCACTGTAATTTTCTTGCACTGTGGCCAACATAGTGGTGATTGGAAGGCTGGGTTCTTTGTGTGGGTATTGGTGGATGGGAATCAGTCTTTCCAAGCAAACTTTGCATTGATTAGAGGTTTTAGGAGAAGACTACTCCATTGGAACATTTTATTCCCAAGTTTCCCTGTCCTCACAGTATTCCTGAATCAAAGTTGCCATCCTATGCAGGCTTTCCAGAGTGTCACTTTCCTTTGCTATAATGGGACTTCCTTCTGAGCTGAACAGGAATAGGATTGGGCTGTAAGACTGCAATCCTGGCCATGGGTGCAAGAAGTATGTTCCTTTTAATCAAGTGGGAGTAGTTTCTGCAATAAACTTGTGTCAAATAAATGCTATGAGGGAAAAAACAGGTATTCTGCCTGCAGGTTGGCAAGATAACCCACAGTTAATAGAAAGGGAATTTTGAAGTCATTGGGTTTGCAGACAAGTCTTTTTGATGGTGGAAAAGTACTTCTGCAAGTTTCTCCCCACTGGATGTTTTTTGTGTTTTCCTTACATTCTCTTGAAACAAGCATTTACCTTTAATGAAACAACTCGTGTAAACTGTGGTTCTGTGTATTATTTTTTTTCTAACTTTAAACAGGAGCTATTTCCTCCTTACTGGTTATTGTTGTCAACTGCTTTTTGTTTGCACTGACTATCCACCAGCAGGAAGAGGGCTGCCCGACTGTCTCACCCTAAAATCTCTTTTTCTCATTTTCCCACCCCCCCCCATACAAGTAAAAGGGACTTTTTTAGAACAGTTATTTCTGCAAAGGACAGAAAGGAAACAGACAGCATTTCTTACTGTTTCTCGTTTCTTAATTCAAAAAAATGAACTAACATTTCCACCTAACCCCAACAAAAAGGAAAAAAGGCTTAGAAGTCTGAAGTTAGGAAGGGCTATAGCAGATAGCAACACTCAAGGCTCCCCAGGCAAATTCAAAGTAAAGTTCTGGACTTTAAAGTAAATTTACTTCCAAATCAGATAAAATCAGTTCTCACCCAAGGCAAATTGTAGCTGAAATTTATCTTCTATATTTTTCAATACAGGTTGTTTATTATAACTTTCAAAAGACTTGATTGTTCTTTTTAAAACCAAGCAAACAATAAAAGAAGATAACTTCACCCTCTGTAGAAGGAAGCTGCCATCTGCAAGAAGTTTATTAAATCAATCTGTCTCTTCAGGAGTGTCTTGTTCTGAAAGAAACTTGAGTGAACTGAAATGCAAACTCCTGCAATTAATTTTAGTATGCCTGTGAGGTGATAGTGTGTAATGTTTCTTTCCAGTAAGACACCCTGGCAGCCCACTGTTTTGACTGGAACTTGAGTTGGGAATGTTTGTGTGAATATGAGGACTTTGGAGAGAAGGTGTGGAAGTGGTGGTTCAGAAGGTCTGTAAAAAGTTCTTCAATTGCAGATAAGGAGTCCTCTGAAATCCCACACAACCTCTAGCTGATTCTGCTCCGACAGGTAAACATTGTTGAGTGAACAAAAAATATTTGCCTGGTTTGTAAGAGTGTTTGTGGTTATGTGCACCCATTCCTCTGTCTGCATCCAAATGACCCCCATACATCAAATGACTGTTGCAGTCTCAGCGACAGAACCTATTATGGTTGAGTTAGGAGAAAGGTTCAAGCTGTGGTCATGGAGATGGACACTAGTGGGGGTGCCTTTTCTCAGATATTTGTGAATTTATTCATGAAGGAGGAAAAGGGGAAAATAATAATAATTCTAAACATCTGACTGACTGTGCAACCAACCATAATAGTAATAATGTCGGGGGTTTGATACACCCTCAAATAATTAGGACGGGATCCTGCAAGGACGCAAGCAACCAAAGGGACAGGCCTGAAACTTCCCACAAAGGAGCGCTAACTGGAAGATAATTTCTGACTGTTACCCGTTTGCTACATGTGGAGACTATTGGATGATACAGGCCAGATTTGTGTCTCTGTCTAAACTGGCAGCAGTTAAACCTAATTTATGCGCAGGAAGTTGGCTGATTATTAAACAGAAAAAGCTCGGGATATCCTCAGCCACTGTGCAGTTTCATCGCAGGAGGGTCATTATGGGTTCCATTTATCAAACCTTTTGGTTTCCTAGCCAACATTTCATGAGTTTGAACCCCTCCAGTGCTGGATTGTTGAGTCACTCTCCGTGGTGAGCCTTGAAGATGCATGTATTGATTTTCCTTTAAAAGGCATTGTATCCAACCCTTTAAGTAAAGTACAGCAAGATTTTCTTTTTCTTTCAATAAATAAGGGAAACGATGTGATTTTCTCAAAAGGAAAGCAAAAGGAAAGCTTAAGCAGTGCCTTGAAGCGCTGGAAAACAATCTGCTCCCACCTCTTTCTTATCTGGAGACCATTTATTGCAATGATCGATCAGAGCCCTTTTTATGGGAGAAAAGATAAAACAATTCTTAGCCTGCATGGGGATGTGAGTGTGTGTGTGATTAGAAATCACCCAATTCTACTTTCTATTGGATCTGTAAACCACACAACCTGGCCTGCCAGTAAATCTCTGCATATCTGTCTCTCTTTCTCCCCCCTCCTCTTACCGAAATTCTCTTCGCCTTCCGGCCAAGTCATGCTGCTAAATATTGCTGACCAGTTTTTCTGTTATGGCTTTCATGTCACTTAGCTATTGAAAGTAAGATGGATTTGTACTATTTCTACACTCTCCTGTGCTTTCCCTACACCCTAGGTCTACCAGGAGAGGCCATTGGAGGAGAAACGTCACGTGACAGAGTGGTGCCAATGTTATTCTTTAAGGGTGTCAAGACCCTGTCAGTTTATGAAATAAATATTGGGAAACAACGAAATGCAAAAAGCGACCTACTACGACAGCTCTGCGATCTATGGAGGCTATCCCTACCAAGGAGCAAATGGTTTCGCTTACAATGCTAGTCAACTGCAATATCCTCCACCTTCTGCTTCTGCGCTGGTGGAAACCGAGTACCATCGACCTGCATGTTCTTTGCAGTCCCCCACTGGCACCAACAGCAGCACTGTGTCTCATCACAAGGCCAATGAAATCAGCGAGAGTTGCATGAGGACCATCCCCAGCCAGTCTCTCCAGCCCCCAGCCCTACCAGAACAGCCCCAGCAACAGCCT
The DNA here is from genome assembly GCA_032468095.1 of Pareas carinatus. Taxonomy (NCBI): domain Eukaryota; kingdom Metazoa; phylum Chordata; class Lepidosauria; order Squamata; family Pareidae; genus Pareas; species Pareas carinatus. The sequence goes on along the minus strand of JANHFO010002961.1, from coordinate 137,806 downwards.
CCGGCCCAGCAGGCACCACTGCTGCCCCCTCCTCCTTCCCCCTCCATGTCACCACCTCAAAATGCCACTGCCAATACCACCCCTGCCAATGCCACAAAGAGCTCCATCTTAAACTCACCCACCATGTCCAAACAAATCTTTCCCTGGATGAAAGAATCTCGACAAAACACCAAGCAGAAAAACAGCAGCTCCAGTTCAGGTAATGGAATAGGGGAGGGTTAACCGGACAAAGAAGGAGGGTTCAGTACTTACTAGCAGAAGCATCTGATCCACCACCCGCACAAAGTTCCGCTAAACTTCTTGGGAGCCCTGCTTGCCAAGTATTTCGTGGTGTCAGAAAAGAGAATGAAACCTTCCCTGCTATTTTTACTGGGAAATTGAACCTGTGCAATCTCTTGATATCACAAGCATTATTTTATTTCATTTGTGCATACACACACAAGCCCATCTCCAGAGAGTCGGGTGATGAGAGAGGCTTCAGTTTGCTTGATGGTGACCTCTGTTCAACTCTGAAAAAAGAATGTGAAGTTCCTTTGCTTCTCTCTTTTCAAGCTTGGATGCCTGTTAGAATCATCTTCAACATTCCATACTGCAGCCTCTCCCTCCCCCTATGGCAGCTCTTAAACCAGAGCCAGATATGTACAAGCCCCCTGGCCTGTCTTCCACCAGTGTTAGCACTTTTTTTTTTTTGGCTTGATTCTATTCCACCAATAAGCCAGCGACCTATTCCTGCTGAAGCGTAATGAGAATAAAATAGCTCATCATGATCTTCAGTCAAGATCAATGCTTTGTTTGATATTCATAACCTCCTTTGATTTTAGCTCACAGACTGGCAGCCTTATAAGAGTGGGAACAAAGCTTAGGTTTCTTTAGCACTCTACAGGCAGGTCCATAAATACATTATGGGTGGATTATAGTGTTTATCTACAGTGTTATTACATAAGTAAACCCAAATCGATGAGAAAAGTATTAGCATCCTTCTCCCCAGGCATTTGGCTTCTACTTATCATTTACTTCCCCAATTTATCTTGGACTGAGAAAGTAGATTCTAAACATTTTTGCAAACATTTTGTTTCCTTGATGCATTTCATAGAGTAAAATCAACACAGGCAAGCTTTATTATTTAACATATTCAGTGCTCTGATTCAGTCAATCAGAGGAGTAGCCGCTAAATGCTTGTATTTGGAAATAACAATCACAAATCCTTTCAGGTAGATATGTTTTAAGCTGCAGCCTTATCTCATCATTAAGTTCAGTGGTCTGAAGCTTAAATACATAAATTAAGCTTAAGCTGATAAACCTTGAGAAAACAACATATATATCTCCAAAAATCTCCAGTCTGACAACCAAAATTGAAAGTAGCTTCAGCAGTGGTTTCTTTTCTAATGTGAAGAAAATTTTTTGAAAACATCTCAGTATTCTCCTTTTCTGTAGGCACAGGGTAATTAAGTACATAAATAATAATAGTTTACCTTTACATATGCTTCAAAAACTTTATTCAAGACAGGCTACCTTTACTCTAAGAATAAGCAAGGAAGTGTCCTCCATTTGATTTGGACTACATCTCCTATAATATCACTAAATTAAGCCTGATGGATTTTGCAGTACAAAGCCTCTTCTGGCATCAAGCAGTATACTCAATCACAGATTTGGCCTTGTATGTCTTATTCTATTATTTTCTATGGACTCAACCTGGCTTTAAGCCAAGTAATATTTTACTCCAGGTAGGTGTCCCAGGTTACCCTGAGAAGGAAGTGGAGGGAGAATGGATGTTTGCTATCAGGATTATATTTTTATTTTATTGATATAAAATATCCATTTTATTGAGACTAATCCAACTCAAGTAACAAGGAATTTCTGTGTAGTAGATTGGTGCCAATGAAGAATAGCCTGATGATCTATGTCATTAGTTGCATTATCTTTCTTGTGAAAATTACATTTCTGAGGAGTTGTTATTTCTAGTAGTTTTTGAAGACTGCATGGTTCCTTTTCTAGAAATGGTTGTCTCAGGCAATTGTGACGAGCTCAGAGAATGAAAATAGGATGAAAAAGACCAGAATATTATTTAAATATTGAAAACCTGATGGTTTTCAATTCTTATAATTCTCTATATAGCAATTCTAGGATAAGGAATTAGAAGTCAAATAGATTTGGAGACTTAGGTTATCAATCCTACATTTGGATGGATCGGTAATGTAGCCTCAGTGCTCTCTTCTTAGGATAGCTTGCTAGCCTCAGTATGAGGGAGACACTGACCATTCATCATGATTGATTCAACACAAGATGGTTGAATGGAAGAACACCATTTGTGTTTTGATTCAGGCAGCAAATGGTCTTTGATCAGTCTTCATTCAATTTACATACATTTGCTATTAGATCGGGCAAAGTGAGCAAGTCTAACATTAGATCTTTCAGTTTACTTGCAAATTTAGCAAGTAGTAGTTTATTATTATTTCTGGTTGTAGTATGCTAGGTATCATCCTACTTATTTTGTTCTTTGTATGATTTGTATAGGTGAGAGTTGTGCTGGTGATAAAAGCCCCCCAGGGCAAGCTTCTTCTAAAAGAGCTCGCACAGCTTACACCAGTGCCCAACTGGTAGAACTGGAAAAGGAGTTCCACTTCAATAGATACCTTTGCAGGCCAAGAAGGGTAGAGATGGCTAACCTCCTAAATCTCACTGAAAGACAAATCAAAATATGGTTTCAAAACCGCAGGATGAAATACAAAAAGGATCAGAAGGGCAAAGGCATGATGACCTCTTCTGGAGGACAGTCCCCTAGCAGAAGTCCTGTTCCTCCAGCAGCGGGAGGCTACCTGAATTCTATGCATTCCCTCGTCAACAGTGTTCCCTATGAGCCCCAGTCACCACCATCTTTCAACAAGACTCATCCGAATACCTACAGCATCCCTACATCATATCCGGCTCCTATCAATAACTGCCCACCTCCTCAAAAGAGGTACACCGGAACCGCAGCAGTGACACCTGAATATGACCCTCACCCTCTTCAAGGCAACGGTTATGGCAATCCGCATATACAGGGAAGCCCTGTCTATGTTGGGGGCAATTATGTGGATACCATGGGAAATTCAGGACCATCTATCTTTGGTCTAACTCATCTCCCTCATCCATCCTCTGCCAATATGGACTATAGTGGGGCAATGGGCAACAGTCATCATCATGGACCTTGTGATCCGCACCCAACATACACAGATCTTACTTCTCACCATCCTTCTCAGGGAAGAATTCAGGAAGCACCCAAACTGACCCATCTGTAATATATACTATTGGTTATATAGTGAGTCTTAGAAACTTCCCTTTTTTTTAAAGAAATGGGGGTGGGGGTGGGGAACCCAACTTTTAAATCTCCCTCCCTCCTCTCTGCTACCCAATACAGTTTTATTTGCTTCTGGGTTTGGGTCTGATGTGTTTTCCTTTTGGTAAAATGCTTTTTCCAGTTTATGTGACTTAGCAATATTTGTTGCTTGAATTGCTCTAGTTTCAATAGTGGATATTTATCTTCTTGAACTCTTGCCTTGTGATCTCGCTTTGAGAGTATACATAGGCTTTATACTCTTAACTTCGACTCTTTTATCAAAACAGGGTATTATGAACAAATTTTCTATACAGGCAGTTCTTAAATGCGAATTTGTTCGTACAGAATCAGTCCCACCTGGGAAACATTTTTAATTTTAATTGCACTTCTTTTGGATAACAAGAAAAAAAAAAGCGCTTGAACAGGGGCTCCTGAGCAAAATGATTGATATGTGTATGTCTTTCAACATGTGTATGCTGGTGACCTTTCAGATTTATTTATATTTTTTTGAAAAGTTTGAATAATCTAAGTGTTTAATTTTTTTATTTATCCCCATCTGTTCATATTTATATATATGAAGATATTAAAAAATAAACTTCTTTATCCTGAGTATTCAGGAAATATTGATCTGGCTGTATGTTCAATGGCATACAAAGAGAATATCATTTGAAAAAGGAATCATAATTCTTTTATTTTTTTTAATAAAAAGAAATAATGCAATAAAATCTGAAAAACAACATATCAAAGTAGGAAAGGGAATGGAGGTCTATAGATAATCTAAGTAGAAAACGGGTAAACCGGAATTTGACAACAATAAAGCATCATAGATTGGTTTTCAAAACAATACACTCACATTCTTAAAACTATATTACTAAATAAACGTTTTTATTCTGAATAATAGAAATCTAAGATTGATCATTTGATTGCCATTCCCCACTCCGAATCCAGAGACAAAAGAAAGGAGGAAAGAAGGAACGTCGGGAACGATTGGGTTTCCTTAATTTTAAATATACAGCCAACCTTTAAAAAAATTTCCCTCTCTTTCTTCCAACTGGACTTTTTAAGCGGCCAAAATTTAAGTATTTTCAGAAGGTACGCGCGCTCGTCTGTTGCTTTAAAACCTAACAAAGCCTCTTCCAGCAAATTTAAGGCCGATCGAACCAGCGTCCCTGTGGTTCGCGTTTGACTCCAGACATAGACACCGATTCAGCGACTAATTTTCCTGAGTCAGCGCTTGCATAAGCGACCTCCCGAAAGAAAAGCCGCAGCACACGCAGGGCGCTAAACTGCTCCTTTGCTGGAAAAGATCCCGGTTTGTGGACGTGGCCGATTCTCGGCATCTCTTCTCTGCAGATGTTTTTTGTCCTAGGTGGTCTCGATCTCTCGGCTTGTCCAGGATTGTTCTCCTCTGCAGAGTGGTGGACTCGGGTCCAAGACTAGCGACCTGGAGGAGAAACAAAGGCTGTTTCTGGAGGAGCCTCTTCCTCGAACGGAGCTCAGGTGCTGTAACTTTTCTCTGGAGGCCGCAGGCTTCCCGGCTGCAGGCTGTTGTCTCCCGTTGTCTCTTCTGGTTGGGAAGCGCTCGGTTCCTTCTCGTCTCCGCGCGAGGAAAGCACTTTGAAGCGATCAGAGCTGTTTACCCCCACGCTTTGAACCACGGGACAAAACGGACAATCGAAAAACAGCGATGGGCAAGTCTTGTTGTTTTCCTAAAGAGAAAGAAATTTAATAACAGTCGGTGGACTTAAAAACGAGCGTGTGGTCTCATATTTTCTGTGGCACGGATTCAAAGCACATTTGTTTACAGGCAGATACAATTTATCATCCCAGTAATGAAGAAACGGGTTCTGCAACAATAAATCTGTTCGCAAATCGACCTGAGCAGCTTTGAAAGAGCTATTCCTTATAGCTTCCCCCACCAACTAGTGCTGCTTCTCGTCTCTGGCTACAGGAATCGTGGGACTGATATCACTCTTGTTAATCTAATTTCTTTTCTCATTCTTTCTAGAAGGGGGGGCAATAGAAAAAAACAATCTATATAATATAGGTGCATGTATAGAACCCCTCCCACTCCAAACACATAATTTCTAAATAAACGTTTGATGAGCCCTACAAGATCCTTTCTATTCCTCAAATACAACTGTGCTAACAAACATGGCGGGAGCTCTCCCCATTTTATTTCTAAACAGAGAAAACGTGTAATTTAAAGACATGAGGTTTACTGCCTGTCTTGAATTTGTTATACAAGCAGGTTTCCTTTATGATAAATAATAAAGTATGAGGATGTATCACAATATGATCTGGCTATTTTATTTAATCTCAATAAATTTGCCATCTTATTGGTTTCTCTTTCTAAACTATTATCTTCATCTTTGCACTAATATATATATATATATATATATCTGGTATTTTTCTTTTGGTCATATCTTTCCTCCCCCCCCCAATGTCTGAAAAGCTTCCAGTGGCCAGTGATTGTGCAATATGCTAAATTACATATTCTAATTTTGCATTCCATACTTACAGCATTTTATCTTAACAATTTTGCTCTATACTTACATCTACTTGACTCCAAACTTAATAGGGAATTACCAAGTCTATTGAAAAAACAAAACTATTTAAAAGGGAGATGTGAAGTGGACAGATCAGTTTGAAACTTCTAACTTTTGGGAAAATATAAAGTAGAAAGGGATTGTGAGTGTTATTTTGTTTTCCTCTCTTCAAAAATTAATTGAATAAAAATGAATTATAAGAATTTATGATATTGAAGGTGTGAGAGCAAGAAAGAGAAAAATGGAGAAATCTCTGACTGATTTAAGTACAGAAAAACTAACACTTAAGAAGGTATACAAGACAAAAGAAGGTTATTCCCCCCCACGTTCCAATATTATTTCGAAGACATTTATTTATCTCTTTCCTCATGCTGTGTGTCTGCACAAAAATGTGCATTCTTACAGAAAACACAGAAATTTAGAAAGGGGGGAAAATCCTACTTTAAAAAAAAACAAGAGCTAAGAAGGAAAGATCTTTGTTCCACGTGCTTTTTCTATTAGATTGACTAATGGGAAAAAAGAAAAGAATCACAATCCAACCTACACAAAAAACAAAAAATCTTCCCAATATTCTTCCCACACCAATTTAACTCACAAAGCCTCAGTGAACCGAATTGCCCCAGCCGCAGCCTCCCTTGTTCCTCTTACCTCCTTGTGGGGTTCGTTTACGTATAATGTACAGAAGCTGGGGTGCACACAGGCATGCGAAGACACACACACACACACACACACACCAGCAATGCCTTGCTGTTATCAATATTCCATAAATAAATAACGAAATAAAATCCTTAGCCCTGTGGCTGTCTTCCAAGCAAGTTAAAGAAGCTGAAGTTTTTATCCTTCGTTGAGAGATTAGAGTGAGGTGCGATCCATTTGGGAAAATAAGCAGCAGCATCCCTTTTGCTTATTTATCAGAGTTTCTTCCTCCCCCAACAACCTTTCGTCTTTTTTGCTCAGCCACATTTCATCTAGGAAAGAGCATGAAGCTCGAAATGTGTTCTTAAGGGCCAGAAGCTGTCAAGGCATTTTGGTCGAGAAGATTGATCACGCCTAGGTTTTAGCAGAGCTTTGTTTGAAGTAAAGCAAGAAAAATCTTTTTTTAAAAAAACCTTCAACACCATATATATTTGTAAGATATCCTTTTCCTCCCCCTTTTCTTAAATAATAATTTCCAATCTGAATTTTATGATAAGGTTACACAATATGTCACCCCTCCCCCTTACCACGTTCCTTCCATATTGAGGGGGGTGCTTCACTCAAAAACGAAAGAGGCCTGCTTTTCCTTTCCCTTTTGCTTGGATGCACTTCATCAGAAGATGGAGAAACCAGATTATCATTTGCACCCTCACGAACAATTCCCAGGTCTAATCTCAAAGTGTGGAACATATAGGGGCATTCTCGAAATACATAGGAATGTCAACTCCTCTTCACTGGCACGTTTTTGCTTTGGAGAAGAAATATCCTTTTCTATTTCTTGTTACTGAAACTCCCTGTTCCTTCCATTGTTTCTCTCTCTCTCTCCTCTCCCCCCCTTCATTTCCCGTTTTACTTGAGGTGATTGAAGAATTGTTCTGTCCAAACTTTCAGCATTGTTGAATGAGCAAATCGAAAGAAAAGCAACCCCTCAAATGGTGTCGGTCAAACAATCTTATTTGGGAAGGGCTTTGGGAAAGAGCTTTATAGTTCTTTCCTACTTGATTGATAATAATTTTTAAAATTGTGAGGTATTTCTTCACCATCAAGACTGTTTACTTACCTGACCCATTTTTATTATTGTGGTTAAGGAGAAACAGTGAGTCAGAGTCAGCTGATTCCAATGTCGTTTGTGTTAATACTCTGATATGTTCTTGTAAGCGACTGTATTTCTGTGAAACCCAAGTCTGCGATTTGAGTGTCTGATGGAAATGCCTTTGATTGCACCATCCGTTTGTGTTCGGCCAATTCAAGATATATACATCACACACACACACACACACACCGATTTCTTTTCCTCTGCCTATGGAAGCAAAGTTCCTGAAGGAAATTCCTTCTACACAATGAATGGTTGTCAATTGTTCACTGTACTGTACCGTTCAGAAAAGTGGAGCCCCCCCCTGCCCCCCCACTCGGAGCAATGCAGAAAGATGCCAGATCTTGAGGAGGGGGTGAGAAACCCCATCTTGTTCTGGCGCTTGTTTTAATTTTAGGAAATAATTATTTCTTTCTTTAAGACTCGTGGTGGTGGGGAGAAATACAAATAAAATGCAAATCTAAAGCAGGGCTTAACGCTTGGCAACCCAGGCCGGGTGCAACTTTCTGATGCGGTTGAGATGCGGAGTCGGCAATGTCAAAACTTTGAAGATTAATGGATTACTTTGTTAATGACTCAAGGCGTCAGATTGGAGGTGCTTAAATGATTTGTGAGGTGCGAAGCGCTTGCCTGACAGTTCCAAACAATGAGAGGAGAGGACGCAGGACGGGAACAAGCGGGGCAGAAGCCCCACAGGGTGAGCAGAGCCGCCGCGGCTGCAGGAGCAGCGGCGGCGGCGGCAGGAACCAACGGCCAAGCGGCGACCGCAAGAGACGCAGGCACACAAACACTCCCTCTCACACAAGCACAGTCACTCACCCCAGATATCATTTCAGATTAGGAGGCAAAAGGGGAGCGGGCGAGAGATAAGCCTCCTCCTAAAAAAAAAGTGTAAATAATGCCTCTCCGGCCCCAATGAGGCGTTCCTTCTCGACTTTTTTGGATCAATCAAACAGACAGTGGCTTCTTTTGATTAAAGCCCAAATTGTCATTGGGCAGAGGCAATCATGTGACAGCCAATTCGGTCCAATTTCAACCTTGTCTCCATGAATTCAATAGTTTAATAGTAGCACGGTCCCCATACGGCTGTAATCAGTGAATTAGAAAAAAAAACCACGAGCGATCTTCTATGATTTTTTTTCTCCCTTCTTTCTGTCTCCCCCCTTTTTTCTTTCTCTCTCTCTTTCCCTCTCGGTCCCCCCCCCTTCCCCTTCCTGGGCCTTGCTCCCCCCT
>JANHFO010002961.1:107948-123856 GCA_032468095.1 Pareas carinatus | reverse complement strand
ATAGATAGATAGATAGATAGATAGATAGATAGATAGATAGATAGATAGATAGATAGATAGATAGATAGATAGATTTTGCACCAAGAATAAAATAATACTGTTCCAAAAGTTATTTAGACTAACAGAAAACAGTAAACAGACTTTTTATTTTCAAGCCCGATTAGCAAAGGTTGTGTTTTTCTAGCAGGAAACACAAAATCTGTGTATATCTATGTTCGTTCCTTTCAGCTGTAATGTAAGCAACATTGTGTGATTTAGTTAGTAACTATTATTATCCACTGAATGTGCTTCCAGTTTTTGATAATTGATCTGTGAATGTTATTGCAAGTTATTGAAAAGGTTTGCTAAACTCAAAAGTGGCAAAAGTGATATTTCCTTTATTTTTCTGTTCCTAAAGAAAGAGATCTGAGTGTAGACAATAAACTTCCAATCAAAGGGGAGGGTTGTTTTTTTAATTGCTTGTAGCTGCCTATCAGAACTTAGTGCTGTTCACAAAAATGCTAGAGACCTTCTAAAAAAAATTGCGTGGTTTTATGTGACTCATAGCCAGATTTCAGCATAGATTTCCCATTTTGATCAACTTCTCCTGGGTCCTTACTTTCATAATTATCAAAATGGGAACATCAAGTTAGCAGAAGAACTAACTTAGAGATGTAGCTTTTTAAGAAAAGAAAATGGCAATCTAATTAGATGATGACTAGAATAGAATCTGGCATGTGAGTGAAGTAATACTAACTGATTAGAATTGGCACAATGCTAAGTTGCTAATAAATGCAAGTTGTCCATAAGGCTATGAGAAGTTAGAAAAGAGGCACGTCACAAGCATTAATGCTTTTGGCCTGCTTCTTTGAAGCAAGTTCCCAGATCTTTTTCATGCTTGTTTTGTTTAATCTCATTTAAATCTCTCCCTTTCTGTATAATGTTAAGTCTCTGTGATAACTTCTTTCTCCAAAAACAGAAGTCCTATCAAAATACTTAATAAATAATTGATCCTTTGACCCAGTTCTAAACTCAGAGAAAATTCGGTGATTTTAATGATACCTTTCCAAGAAGGAAGTTGTGTGGTTGGATGGGAAACAGGAGGCAAATTAGAGGGCCAATCATTTTGAGCGCGGACCTTTTGCGTTCCCTCGTCTTCTGCCACAATGAAAGGTGTACAGCAACTTAAGTTGTGAACGATTCTCGGACTGTTATCGTCGCTTAGTCCTTTTCTTCGATCCCATTCCTTTTAATCACGGGACATGGCCATTCGGTGTTGGTATTTCAGAGAACACCCTGCTCTGTCTGGTGTTTTCAAACCGAGTGTTTAGCCAATGGGGAGGGAAAAGGAGGGAAGGAAGAGGCAGGCGAGATCGCGCGTGATTGGCAGAGGGGGGTTTGTCGAAAAATGAAGAAGAGATAGGGAGGGAGGAGGCGGAGTGTTTGCACAGGCGCCCTGCCTCTTCGGCTGCTGAACGAAGACTGCGCTGCCAATGGCAGCCTTTGTAAGCGCTTCCTTTCCGCACCAAACGACGTCAAGCATCACCAGAAGCCTGCAGCCTCAGCCCAGAGCCTTGACTTCCATTCAGTCACCTCCTTCCCACAGTCACCGCCTTTCTTGGGCATTCAAAGATCGCGTCCGCGGCAACAACAATGGCGTTGCGCCTTATTTCCATGCAAATAGCCCGGGGAGGTTGGACTAAGCGCCATTAACTCTTGCTGGTTTGCCCCAGGTTCGGACCGTCCCGAGCGAGAGGGGTGGACCCCGGCTGCCCCTTGCCTGGATGATCCCTGTAAAGTCGGGCCTTTAGGCTTTCCCAGCCCGGGTGTTTTACACCTGGGAGAGGGTGCTGGAGAAGCGGCAACCGATTTGATGGCGAGCGCCTTTGCCTACCTGCAGACTCTGGGTCTTTCAATCCACGCTGGAGCAGCCCCCTCCGGCGGCCGCTCAGTGCTTTCTGTTCTCACTGCTGTTGTTCCGCGGCGGCTGCTGCTCCAGGTTGAGCGCTTGGGCTCACACTGGCTCGCCGGCCCAGCTCTCCAAGCCCAGCACGCTGGCTGAGAAGAGTGTGGGAGGGAGGAAGGCGGCGGCGGCCGTGTCTGCGCGTCACCTTGATGAAGGGGCGCTCAGAATTTAAATGCCACAGCCAGGGTGATCCATCACCAGGAAGGAACAGGGCAACTTTGGCAGCCGCAGCAGTCATTGGCTGCCGCCCTCACGTGGTCACCGCCTCACTGTACATTCATATCATTTTTCTTCTGGCCCCCATGGAGGAAGTGAGAAAGTTGGCACGGTCACCCAGGACTTCGAAGAGCCGGTCAATCGGTGATAGATGGACACGGCGAGGATGAATTCCTTCCTCGATTATCCGCCTATCCTCAACGGCGAGCCCACCACTTGCGCCTCCCGTGCCTATCACCGCCATCACCACCACCCCGACCATGGGATTACAGCCACTTTTCAGTCCTGCGCTGTCAGCGCCAACAGCTGCAACGGGGACGATCGCTTTCTGGTGGGCAGGGGAGTTCAGATAAGCCCTCATCCCCACCACCAGGCTGGTACAGCCTACCAACATCACCCCAATTTGGGGATGTCCTTCTCGCACCCCAGCTGCGGGTCCGGATATGGCGTGCAGAACTTCCCCGCGGGAGGCTATGGCCATTACCCGCTCAGTCAAGAGGCAGAAATCAGTGGAGGCTACTCCCCGTGCGCCCCTACTCTCTACTCGGGAAATGTTTCTTCCTCCGTGGTCCAGCACCCCCAGAGTTATGGTGGGGACACAACCAGTTCCACTCAGTACATTCATCCCTCTTTCGGAGAGGAGCAGCAGAATTTAACCCTCACTAATTTCAGCCACCCCTTGTCTCCTCTCCACTCCGCCCATCCAGAAAGCTGCACTTCTCCTTCGGAAGTTTCTCCACCAGCCCAGACTTTCGACTGGATGAAAGTGAAGAGGAACCCTCCTAAAACAGGTTAGTCTTCATTTGCTGGATGGTTAAGGCTTTCTGGACTTTGAAAAGTTGCTGTTTTGCAGACTGGCCTGGCTGTCCTAGGCATCAGAGGGAAAGGGGTACTTGGGTCCTGAAAGCAACAGGTTATCCTGAAGTGGACATTACACTCTGCTGTTGCACCATATTAAATGGTTAAATGTGAGCAATTATGCTAAAGGAATGTGCTCTCATTGGTTTTGATTCAACCATAGCTATCTAAGTGCCTTTTATCAGGTGAGGCTGCCAGGGTGATATATAGAAGCCAAGCATGGTGAAGTTAGTTCCTACTGATTCAAATAGACCTTGCTTTGGCATAAACACGCACAGAATTGGCACAGAAAGCATCTTCTTTTGCAACTACTGAACCCATGCCTTGATAAATGTCACCTATCAATTAGGCCTTGAATCCATGCTTATATGCAGCAGGATATGATTCTGTGCCTTATGCCTGTTGTTGCCTTTTTCAGGAAAAGCTGGAGAGTATGGTTATGTTGGTCAACCCAACACAGTTCGCACCAATTTCACCACCAAGCAGTTGACAGAACTGGAGAAAGAATTCCACTTCAACAAATATCTTACCAGAGCTCGAAGGGTGGAGATAGCAGCCTCTTTGCAACTTAATGAAACCCAGGTCAAGATCTGGTTCCAGAACCGAAGGATGAAGCAGAAGAAGAGAGAGAAAGAGGGCTTGCTGCCCATCTCTCCGACCACACCAACCGGAAGTGAAGAGAAGGCAGAGGACTCCTCTGAAAAATCTAGCTCATCCCCATGTACCCCATCTCCCACTTCTTCTACCTCAGATAATCTGACTACCTCAAACTGAGCTCCACAGTTGCTATTCATTCTTCACTCCTTGGCCCCCAATGTTCACCCCTAGAGTAGTTGATAATGTCCCAACCCTACTTTTCTAAAGACTGAAAGGAAATCCCCCCCATCCTTCTCTTGCCAAATTGAGTTCTAGATCAAATCTTTTCTGACTGTCACCCCTCAAACAAATGACACCCCATACTAAAACTTACTGAAGCACATCTCACTGGTTTTCCAGGAACCTTGTTCCAAATCAGTGGGCATATTTCAGAACTACTGAGTCAGGGGAGGGAGAAATAAAAGAAAGGGACTTAGTGACATAATATCCTTGAGATTTAGTTAAGGGTAATTTTGGCTGGAATAGGCCCCCACGGTTCAGGATCACAGTCTTATTTCAAGACTGAGGGTGTCCTTAGTATCAGGCTTTATTATCCTCAGTACAAGGATTTATTTATGCAGCTCCCTTCTCTAGACTATTTGTGGGAAAAGTCAAAAAGTGATTATCATAATGATAAAGTTGATAGCTCAGAATGAAGTTGCCAAAGAACATTTCTGTAGGCTTTCCTCCATGGCAGAGACAAAGAGGTTCGCAGTTCCAAGAAGAGATGCACTATTGAAAGCGTTTACATGACTTCAAAAAAGTTTATGCTTTAATTTAATGTACCTGTTTTTTTTCGTGTGTATTTGTTGGTTGTAAATATTTTGTTCAAGAGATTTATCTTTTTACAGATTTTCTAGAAATGTTTAGATTGATTATAAATTTAAAACAGGGTGGTTACATTCTCAAAACTTGATTCGATTTTATAGCAAAAAATTAAGTTGTCATGATCAAAGATGTGTACAACTCAATCAGATACCTCAAAAAAATTCATATACTAACATTCTTCCTTTAAAATAGTTAGAGAAGAATGTTGAAATTGCACTAGATTTTTTAAAAAGAAACCTTGCTTATTAAGGTCTGCCCACCATTTTCTTTCCCCAAATCTCCTTGGAATAATTCTTGACCCAAAACTGTTATGCAGAAAATGGAGAGACCAGGCCTGCTCTGATTTTCCGTTTATTCTTCCTTAGATTTTTCAGCTGAACTTCTGAATGTGGTAATTGGCCCAAACGAATGTATAGTTCATGTGATTTGTGTACGGAACTTTGCATGATGCACAAAGTTTTGGTGTACTAAGTTAACTTAACACTGAGTTTTATCAGTTGTCTTTTGTGATTGAGTGCTTCTGATATTTTCTGTACAATCATTCAAGGTTCTGAGATTCTGTTGGGAGGGGGGAGAAAGAGAATGGAATCCAGACCGGGATTTTACGGGTCCTAGAAATCTCTGTAATAAACATACTCCTATAGCAGGCTCTTCTTATTTGCTTTGGTTCTTACTTGGGAAGAGAAGCACTCCTGTCTCCCTCATTCGGTGCAAGTCGAATTCTTGCAACCTTGGGATTCCAGGTCTCCAAGATTAAAGCCAGCAAGATCAGTGGAGAACTCTAGAGATAATTGCTGATCTTTTACTAGGAAAAAGAAAGGCAATGAACCAAATCCCAGCTCTTTTGGAAACACTGTGGTGGGAGCTTCCTGGGTCAAGTGCTAACCTTTTCACCCAAACTGCATATTGACCTATGTGTAAACTAAGTCCTCTTCAAAAGTGGAAACTGTCTTCAGCTGGTCTTGCCTTTGCATCCCAAGCCACCAGTGAAGAGATTTATATTTCCTTGTCTCTGAGGACCTCAAGAAGCCAGCTTTCCCCCTCCTAAATTGCCGGAACAGCCTTCCAGGCACAAATTTTGGAAGACAAACTGGGAGCTGGCAAGAATCAGTCAGCTGAAGAGTTTCACTTCCTGGCGTGTCATCCCTGACCCAATTCCCCCCCCCCCCCCTGCAATTTGAAAAACTGGTTGGGGAAGGTATCAGGTACTTGCTGAAAATCCCTGGCCTTTTATTAAAAGCCTGTAGAGCAGATTCATTGGAGGGACTTACTGCCTTCCATAGCAATTTCTATCACTAGTAGCATAAATGTGGGGTCATCATATGAAAAATAATGCAAAGTATGTTTTTCATTTTACAGCAGCCGGTTTCAGTTTGAAAAAGTTGTGTTATTAGAATTTAATTTTAAAACCCTTGCAGCTTTATAAGAGATTCTTAGGAATCCTGCCCCAGCGATAAAGCAGGAGAGGTTAGAAGTGCAAAGATTTTGGCTGGTCCAAGCATTAATGGCTCTCTTTCCTCCACAACATCAGCATAAGCGAGCCTTGATCTGCAGCTGTTTCAGCCCTACTGTCAGGGCAAGGCAAAAACCTGGGATTTTCCCCTTTTCCCAAGGCCTTCTACCACTCTGGGTAACTTCAAAGCAAGCAGTCACCCAAGATCCTTTCACCTTTGGCTCTTCTCCCACCCCTCCTCTTGGTTTCCTTATACTTTCCCCTTTTGTTGATTAGGATAAGACCCCAAAGCTAAACAAATGGCATTTGCCAAAAGCTTCCAAGAGGCATCTGCATGCCAATGGGAAGGGTGAGCAATCCTTTCAAGGCTGAAGCCAACAAAATTCTGCAACCACCTGACTCTTCCAGTCCTTTTCTAGAGAAAAAGGAAGGGAAGATCAAGGGCTTGATACCAGCTGGTTTAAAACTCATTTCAGCAGTTCCAGAGGTGTCCTATGTCCTGCCTCAGTGAGCGAAGGAGGGGTTCCTAGAAGGACTTTAATATTTCAAAAATTTTCTGGGCCATTTTCTTTAGTCATAGTCTTTTTCCATTTTAGTCTTCCAAATGCGTTGAACTGAATTTTCCACCACACCAGTCACACTTGAGTAGTGCTGGGATAGGAAATGCTACCATAAATGATATCAGGTATCAGAAAGCTCCTAAGATATTAATAGAAAGCATGGTTAGCCAGAAAGAATATTTATTGGAACAAACACCATCTTATATGGTGCCTTATTTCAAGAATAAATAACTCATTCCCAGGTATACCTGAAGGCATTTTTTCCTGAGTAATCTATGAACTATAATTTTTCAGAAACTAAGTGATAAGTCTGAAATAAATAACTTAGAATGGAATGGACTGAAAGCCAATTAGCTGGAGAGGGGAAAAATGCCTTCACAAAGAAGTGACACAGATTTTTTCAAAATTTGTTCTAGAGTTTATTGATCAAAAGGTCCATCAATCAGCTTGAATATCAGACATCTCTCTCTCTCTCTCTCTCTCTCTCTCTCTCACGCACACACACGCACACACACACACCAAAGAAGCTATTATTCCCAAGGAGATTGCAGGAATTAAGTTTAGTTGACTAATCATTAATATGTGGAGAGTCAAAAAAATGATCCACTGGTCAGTAAAGATAAAAGTTTCCTTTAGACTAAGTAGAAAGTATATTTTGCCTAAAAAAAGAACACAGGTAATTTTTGTCAGTGGTCCTTTCAGTGTCTATTGCTGCTTACACAAATTCACACAACTGAATTCATGTGATTCAGTTAATTAATGGATTAGCCTCAACCATTAATTGATCAATACTTATGAATTGGTTAACACTTCACTTCTTCACTGATGATAGAATTTGAGATAGATCTACCATTTCCTTCCCATGGTATGCCAATAAATAAATAAAAAAGTAGTTCTTTTAAAATTATCTTTGCTTGTTCAACTGGGATTAACTAGGCTTGACTTTCTTTTGGGTGTGAATTCTTAAAAAAAAACACAGAAGCCTATTTTTGATGTTCATTCTTAAAGAAGCTACACTAAGATGTTTTCCTCTAGGCAATCAGATAGAAAGCAATCAATATTTACTCAGTTTGAAAAGGGTTGTTGAAAAAGCAGCAAACAACAAACTGCTTAGCTGATCACCCTGTTTAATCTCAGGTTCACCGAAAGTTCAAGCAGAAATGAATTCAGTGATGGGTCACTTTAGAATGAGTTCCAGCCATTTATCTCACTCACTGCTAAAGGCAACAATTATTTATACATACAGACGTGTGCCTCCACAGTCTTTTTCCCCCGACCTCTTGTTCATTAAGATAACAATTTTACTGTACCTTTATATTAAAACCACCAGCAGTACCAAAAAACCTCCAACTAATATCTTTCTTGCTCTACTCTTTGTTTTTCTTCTTTATCTTCTTTTATTCTTCTTTTCTTCTTTGGTTCAGTGTTAGCAGAAAATACGATCGGAAAATACGTGACAGTTTTCAAAATGAGGGAAAGGGACAGATGCACCATTTCTTTACACCAAAATCTTTTAAAAAGATAAATACTCTAATACAAACTATTTTCCTGGGAAGAGAAAGTCCAGCTGATGTTAGCAGGAAGTCGCCTTAAAGCATTTTTATTTTTATTTAATATTTCCACCAGCAACCCTGTGAATATGAAATACTTTGTTTTTCATGTTTCAGTGCTTAAAGTGCATTGGCTTAACTGGGTTCAGGACAACGTGTGTATGTATATGCACGCACCAGCGAATTTGAGTTCCAGAGCTTGCAGGAGGGAACCGTGGGATTCCACAAAAACCGAACATTTGAAGGTGCTGCACGTTGTGGCTAATTGCAACAACTCTTCAGAGGTCAGAGTTCAGCTAATCACTGCATAAATGCATTCTTAATGGGAATTTATGAGCTTCTTTCTAGTGGCAGATCACGTTTGAGGGAAACTAACTTTTATTATAGCATATTAGTTTCTAAAAATGATCAGATTTAAGCTTGGCATTTTCTGATATTATTTGTTATGTTTATTCTAATGGTCAAGTAATCTTTAAAGTGTCCAGACAACTAACATCTATCTGCGTGATAAATAGGTAATAGACAGATAGACATATGTTTCTTTGCATGCTTATTTGAGAGGAGTATTCCCGGATTTCTAAGCTTAACAATCAGATGTAAATCTAAAGTGTCCTACCCAGGCTGTTTTCAAAATTGATGTTAATACTGCAACCAGTTATATATATTTTTTGGGGGGGGGCGTCGTTGTGACTTTGTTTACATAAATACTCATTTTAAAATAATTTTTATTTTAAGGATAAAAATAAAATACAAGTAACAGTAAAATGCTCAGAGAAGTTAGATATATATTTTTTAAAAAGTAAATTTCCCTCCTGCAGCTTGCTCACCATTCTGGTGGTCTAGTACTCCGCAGCTGTTTTACACGGTTCAAATCTCATTTTTTGTTAAGCCTAGGGCCGGTGTGCACTCGAATCTCTCCCAGGTCCTCTTTTCCCAGAGGTCGAATGCAGAACGTCGGTGGGAAAGTTTGGGCTCCGCCAATGGTCTGGCTACTGGAATCGAGGCTCCCAACTTGCTTGCGAGGCCCATCCCGGACTTTTAAATTCAGCCCAGCTTGCTCCCTTTGCTCGGGAGCTGCTGAAGGAAATCGAGGTGAGGCAGCAGAGACGATTACAGCTCTGTTGGTCTATTGGTAATAGAGCTCAGCCTTTAGCCTCCCTTTGCCCAAATCTTTTAACTAACGCTCGGATTTAATGTAACCCAGGTCTGACTACGTTAGGGCTTGTTTCCATGATGGAAATTTGCCTGAACAGACACAAACATCTCGGCAAGGCACTGATAATTCCAAAAACAAAAAAAAGGAGAACCATCGCGCTTCTTGCGCTGGAAAATATTCGGATAGAAAAGAAAAGAAGGGAATTGCATTAGGCGTGTTCGTGCGTGTTAGGGAAAGCGGAGAAACCGGGGTGAGAAAACTGAAGCGGGAGGAGACCCAAATAATACCTAAACGCTTGATCAGTGAGTGCCTGTCTTTCACACACGACGGCCGCCCGACTCTCTAACTCTTTACTACGATTCATTTAACGGAACGAAACAGGTTTCTCACCTTTCTTCTTGCAACTAGGTAGCTAAATCCATGGGGCTCGGCAGAATCAGTTTCGTATGGGTGGAAAGAAAAATTAGAGGCATCTACTTATGTCAATAATAATCCGGAAGATCAAATTCTGTTCCAAATTGCTGTTTTCCCCTCCTTAGCTGGGTTATCACAGTAATACCGTATAGATCCCAAAGTATAACAATATAGCTGTAAAGAAGTTGGCATTTTACAGAATTCTCCCCCACCCCTTTATTCACGGTCGTATCTAATTTTAGGCAGCGTTTCTAAGCCCTTTACTGCCGTCTTGACTTCCAATAAAACGAAATTTTCCTGCTCACTCTATAATCCAGAACTGAGAATATTCAAGAATACGAATTAGTCAAAAAAAATTTTTTTTTCTTAAATGATATTTCTGTGTAACAGGAAAAAAAAAATGGGGATTGCTATATAGATTCTTCTAAGATTCTTAAAACCTTAGAAGTTCAAATTTTTTCCCTTGTAACAGGAATAAAGCAGAAGAAGAAAGAAAATTGATTAAAATATTGCTTAGGTTGTATTTGCTATGTGGATGAAATCAGTTGTATTAATTGTTAAATACCAACCCCAAAAAGATGACAAAAGGAAATACTGATCTGTTATTTTTCCAAATTGTCTATTGTAGATCTGTAAATTAAGTGTGCTCATTTATTCTTTAAATGAATAAAGAAATGTCTCAAAAATAATAGGCGAACACCTTTATTGTTCACATAGCACTTGTATAGAATTAGCTCCTCGTTTGGCTATTTAATCCTGTTTTATAAGCTTTCAATGCTATGAGGAATAAAGTCCATTTCTTGATAGC
This sequence comes from Pareas carinatus, assembly GCA_032468095.1. NCBI lineage: Eukaryota > Metazoa > Chordata > Lepidosauria > Squamata > Pareidae > Pareas > Pareas carinatus. The sequence goes on along the minus strand of JANHFO010002961.1, from coordinate 113,432 downwards.
AAGTGACTGGTAAACTATTTCATGAAAAAAACCATACCTATGTGTCATCTGAAGTCTGGACCAATGGCTTAGAATACATTCCAACAGTCCTGAAGTTAGTATTTTTGTTTTTCTATATACTATTGAAATAGGAGATACTAACTTCCAGCATTCATGAATACTCTTCTTTGCTTTCATTGATAAGAAAAGAACAGTGCTCTGACAACTATTGATATGGATCTATTACTTTATAACTGCTGCAAAAACATTACTTTGATAAAGCCTTAGTTTGAAAAGGGGGAACCCGAAATATATTGAAGAACTTCCTCCCCAAATAGGGGGCTCTTTCCAAGTTAATCTTCCAGACTAATCTAATTAGACAATTCCCAAACCAAGAGGCTCTCAATGGTATGTTTGTGCTAGTACTTCAAATTGATGATCAATGTCTGATAGAAATCAATGCACAATGTCCTTGAATTTATCAGCTGCGATTGGCAGGTAGGCAGTCTCATTTACTTGCATTCTTTCTCTAACGCCCCCTCCCTCCTCCCCCTCTCTAATACTTCTTATTCAAAATCTTTTATATTGTTGCTTTTGACAAAATGCTTTTGTGCAAAATCTTGATGCTAGTCCCATTTAGCAGGTGCAGAAAGCAACCTAGATTAAGAGCAGGGAACAACTTCATCCAGGTTTCCAACTCTAGATGCAGAGGTATGCCTTCACCCTTGGAATAATCCTATCATTAGTTCTGTAAATTAATTGTAAGAAACAAAGACTTGAAAAAGTGATTTCAGCACATTGCTCCCATCCATTTCAATAGTGGACAACACACAAGAGATTCCCATTTGCAAGCTAATCAAGCTAGTTAAAACTTTGTTTAAATCCCCACTTCAACCACACCTACTCTTTCACAAAATCTCTGTGAGATTACATCGGTCTAGACTGTAAATCTGAGAAGGAAGAATTGCATCATTCTTCTATTAAAATAGAGATGAGATACAAGACCCAACCATTTGCGTATGAAATTTCCTGGCCAAATGAAACTGGTAATGGTAAAGAATTCCTCTGAATCTTCTATACACAAGGTGTCTTACAGAAAATACTAAAATTCAGAAGAAGTCACATAATAAAAAAAATCAAATAACATATGAATGAAGATGACAAACAGTCATTCTCATAAGACCTTCTGGGAGAGTCTGACCTTTACATTTCGGGAAGCCATCAGAGATGAAGCCAGTAAAACTCCAGAGAGAGACTTTTCCATCATGTAATTATTATGTGATAAAAGTAATGCTTTCTGGGCTTAGCACCCTTCACTTCATGGACATGGAAAACTATGAACAACTGTTCCTGGGATTTCTTGAATGGATTGAGTCCAGCAGCAGAAGGCAATCTTGAAAATTCCCAGGTGCAAAACCATATCAAGTTTTGGGATTGTACCCCAATTTTTTTGATAGTTAAAGCAAGGTCAGAAAAATAGCAGTAACATGATGCTGGTAATAAAGCCAGTTTGTAGGCAAATTGCTGCATTTTGGCCCCTCTGTAATTTCCAAGTACTCTTCAAAATGTAGATCCATTCCTGTAGTCTATTTAGCCAAGTTACTCCTGCTCCAGAAAGGGCTACATCTGTGCAAAGACCCCCTTGGATATAACTTCTACTCAACTTTATGGTAGTAGCTGTGAGCCCAGGAGGACTGCCCCACTACACACTTACAGTACATCTCTGAGAGATAAGAGTGAACTAAGATGTTTTTGGGCTACAAATCCCTTTTTCCTTGACTATGGTTTGAAACTGTAGTCCAAACATGCATGGAAGTCCAGAGGTTCCTCAAGTTTGATTTTAAAATAAAATTCATTGAAAGACAAGCTAAAGAGAAATGTAAGGATAAATAGGCACATAGGGTAGAAACAGTTTATATAGATATTTTTATTATTGTGTGGTATATTTGCTTTTATACAGTTTGTGCTTAAAAGTGCAGCGACATATTATTACTATGTCCCTGGTTTATTGTTAAATAGGGCAAACGATTCCAGTCTGAAGTATAACTATATCTGCGCCCAGACAAGGATGAACTTGTAAGATTCCTTTTTCAAAAGAACAGATTCAAGTGCTTCTGCTAAACCCCAAGGAATCTGAAATAGCCAACAGTTTTTTTTTTACTTTTAAAAAAGAGGGGCTATTACAATAATTCCTCCTATACTCCAGAGGCAATTTGTACAGCTTGAACATAGTACTATGCACTAGCATTGACTCTTATATAAGAATAGCAAGTTACATTGACTTAAATGTGAAATGTCTCTTATATATTTCATGCATCAATTTAATTTCTTCTCTCATTTCTTTTCTTCTTCCCCTCAAAATCCTGCTTAACCAAAACCTTGGCATCTTACCCAATCACTCATACTTCTTTATCTATTGACATATTCTTTGGTTAAACTGGAATCCCTTTTCTTCCTCTCTTTCACCAATACTTCAGCCAATTGAGCACCCTAGGGAGAAGCTCCTCGACATGCCATCAAGATCTTGTGATAGAATAGAAGCCCCTTCTGTGGTTCCTTGGTGACAGATGTTGGTATTTGCAGAGAGTTCAGTAAACAGAGACTTGGACTGGACATTTTCATAACCCCAGATTTTTTTCATCATTTCCTATCAAGCTACAACCAAACAAAGATGCATCTCTCTTCACACAGTTCATCTTTTTTCATTTTCAGCCTTCTTCCAGCTCTGGCACAAACATGAATTAAGAAAAGCCAGGCAGAAAAATTCAGCAAAATTAATTATAATACTTTTGGAACATGATCATCTCTTACTCTGCTATCAGTTGATATTGGTGTTGCTGTCTGCCAATGCTGAAATGGTGCATAGAGAGTTGATCCTGAATTTGAATAGCAGAGATATTCTATTCTATTCTATTCTATTCTATTCATTTATTTCCCACCTTTATTACTGTTTTTAAAATAAATAACTCAAGGCAGCAAATACACATACTACTCCTTTCTCCTCCTATTTTTCCCACAAGAAGCCTTTGAGGTTGGCTGGGCTGAGAGAGAGAGTGACTGGGTCCAAGGCCACTCATTGTCATCTACTATATGACCAGAATTAATAGTGCCTATTAAAATACTATTTCTTTTGTTAAGATCACAGATTTGATCTTTGAAACTTTACAAAGAGACATATGTCCAGTGAGAAAAAAAAATGAGGCATTAATTGAAACAAAACTCTTGAGTATAGCAAAAATCTAAATATTAATAATAGTCCTTAGATGACATTTATGAATATGACAGAAATAAAAGAATAAAAATAAGTTCTTCACAAAATATTACCTAGCAGACAAATGCCTATCTATTGAATATGAGACAAATTATGCATTCATAGATTAATTTTGATTTTCCTTAGCTTCAGTCATATATACCTATTATCTTAAAGTAAAGTGCAGTGAATTTTCACTTAAATTCACAATTGCTGTCTTTCCTTGTGGAAGAGTCTTACATCTTTTAAATCTCCTTATCAAGAAGCATTAGAATTTATTTCTAATGGTTTGTTTATTTCTAATACATTCTAATGCTTCTTGTTAAGGAGTTAAAATGTAAGACTCTTCTACAAGGAAAGACCCTGTGTGTGTGTGTGTGTGTGTGTGTGTGTGTGTGTGTGTGTGGTTTATTGTTGAGAAATGATGGAAGGCACACATCCTCCTCCTCCTCTAGACTTAACCAATAGCAGATTCACATGCACTTCAAAAGCTTGGAATTTGTGACAGCTTTTCCTTTCCAAATTAATCTAAGAAGAATTTAGCAAGTGTTGTCTGAAAAATCTACTTAGGGCAGTGTAACTAGCTGTAATCAGCTGTGTCTAGAAAGTATTTTTGTGTAAATGTATGTGTACCTTAGAAAAATCCAGCTAATACACTATTAATAGATCTGGACATGGGTCTGCCATTTTATAGCATGCCATTGTCATTCCAAGGCACTACACCTTGGTTTGTCCTTCCAAGGATGCTATAGTTTTGCATCTTTGGGGATTTCAGTATAAAAAGAAACATTTCCTAGGTATGTTAAGGGATTAATGGGCTTGATTTCTGTTTGGGGCATAAATCCTAAAGACATTTTTTACTGGCAGTGATCATGATCTAGACATAGAGCTCCTGATAGTGGAATGAGAGCTGATAGGCTCCTACAAAGAGATCAGAAAGATGAACTCCAGAGCAAGTGTCATAAAACTAAGGGAGTCCAACCCTTTGTTGCTGTTGCTGATATTTCTGTTTATTTAATTAACTGACCCCTGAACAGATAGAAATAATTTATTGTCTGTCTGGACACAAAAAGAGTTTTTTTTCCTTTTTAAATGCTCAGTGCTTACATACAGGCTACAGTTGACAAACTGGTTACAATAATAAGGCTATAATTGACAAACAATGGTTACAATTCTACGATACATTCGTTATCATAAAGTACATTCATCATGTCATGTACGTATTAGGTGCAGTTATAATCATAAAGTATATTCATCATGTCATCATGTTATGAAGTATCAGCATGTCACAAAACACAAAACAGCAACATGTATCAAAACATTTGTGGCAAACCATGTCACAAAACACATTCATCATGTCATACAATTTATTTTAATTTTAATTTTATAGGTTTGGAACAGTCTATATTGAACAGTCTTAGAATACTAGTAATTACTCTATAAGTCAAACTAGAATACTAGTAATTACTCTATAAGTCAAACTAGAATACTAGTAATTACTCTATAAGTCAAACTAGAATACTAAAGGACACAATTATTATATATTTTAAGATGTAAGCAACAGTTATTGTCATGCAAATAAGAGAATAGTTAATAGGTAGCAAGTAATATGAAAGGTGAGAAGGATAATGATATATTTCTACTAGGTATTTTACAGTGTTGTGAAATTAGTTGTTTAGGTTCATGGCATTTGGGAAGAAACTGTCCTTGAGTCTAGTTGTTTTGGTTTGAATTGCCCTATATTGGTGTCCAGAGGGATGAAGTTGAAACAGATTATGTCCAAGGTGCGAGGGGTCAATAATTATTTTCAAAACTCTCTTTTTGGCTCCTGCGGTGTACAGTTCTTCAGTGGAGGAAAGGTTTGTAGCAATTAATTTTTCTGCAGTTCCAATTATCCTTTGAAGTCTGTGTTTATCTTGTTTGGTTGCAATGCCAAACCAGACAGTAATTGAAATGCAAATAACGGACTCGATTATTCCTTTGTAGAATTGTGTCAGGGGTTTCTTGGGCAGTCTAAACTTTCTGAGTTGTCGTAGAAAGAATATTCTTTGTTGTGCTTTATTTATGACATTTTTGATGTTAGCTGACTATTTCAGTTTTTTATTTTATTTTATTTTATTTTTATTTATTTTCAAACTTTTATACCGCCCTTCTCCCGAAGGACTCAGGGTGGTGTACAGCCAAAATAAAAACACTAAACATACAATAATTTAAAAGTCATTTAAAAGAATCAAATATATTGGCCAAACTAAAAA
>JANHFO010002961.1:92461-107848 GCA_032468095.1 Pareas carinatus | reverse complement strand
GTGTACAGACAAAATAAAAACACTAAACATACAATAATTTAAAAATCATTTAAAAGAATCAAATATATTGGCCAAACTAAAAAAAAATTCATATAAAATTTGAAATTTAAAACCGAATTAAAATATAAAGAGGGATCAGGACAGCCCAGATGTATTTCTGAATACTTGGGATTATTCCTAAAAAAATAAACTCTTTCAAAATGTAAAGAACTTTCTATGAATGGCGAGTATCCTGGTTGATATGTAACTGAGTTAACTTGAAATTTCTTGAAGACCTGCTACTTTATATAATGGTTGACAAAGCCAGTTTTTTGGGATCATTTGACTGAAAAATCCTTCACTATGGCAGCAATTAAAAAATTGAAAATTATACAAAACCCATATTACAAATGCTTGGGCTATTCAATTTTTTTCATTTTTTATTTCACATTTATATGCCACCCCTCTCCATAGACTCAGGGCAGCTTGATCCATCTTTGTAATTTCAAAAATTACATATAACCTTTCAATACAAAAATGTAAAATGTACTATTATATAGGACAAAATGCTATATATATCTATAATTGATTGATTGATAGATGTACAGAATTCTAAATAGAATCACAGACAGAAATACATAAAATTAACATGGCATTATAGCATGTCCATGCAATATATTTTTCATTAATTTTAGCTATTATTGCAAAATTTCAATATATGTGCATAAGAAAAGAGTTTGATTTGAAATAGTTTTGTCTGAGACAGAACTTTATATATTAATTACTAAGAAAAAAATCATAAACCTCAAAGGATGAAAGCTATTACTTTTATATAATATGTATTTAAAAAATTAATTATAGAGATTTTTTAGAAATAAAAAATAGATAACATATAACTATATCATTATTTAAAGTTTTTTAAAACTGTTGTTATATTAATGTAGAGATATCTTATCCGTCTTGAAATCTGATTTTTAAATGTGGCATAAGCATGCAATATTGGAAAAACAAATAATATTGCATTTTTAAAATCTAACTATCTGCACACTGTACCTTGTGAAAGGCTTTTTGCTAATTACAATGCTAATAGTCTTTTTAGTTAGACATGCCAAGATTTGAGACTAACATCTCATCCATGTTTATTATAAGGAAAGAAAAGGACCATTGACTTAATGGAGCACCCTGGTAAATGTATATAGTTCACATCTTGAGGCAGCTACTCAAAATGTTAAAGACTAATTCATTTGTAAAGAAGGTAGCAATATTTGCTATGCATTAATAGAATATAAGAAATGCATGCTGAAATTAATCTGTGGTTTGTGGTGTGTCAGAAACAGCATTCCTCTCACAATGTCTTCCATTCAGTTATTCTGTTTTCTTTTAGGGAATCATATTACAATTACAATCTTTACAGTGATCTTCTTCTATAAGGAAAAGATATGTGTGAAATGCAAAGGCACGTAAAAGTGGATTGCAAGGATAAGCCACTCCCTGAGGAATCCAATCTCTTATCCACCCATTAGTGTTGATATCTGAGGCAAAGATCTGTATAAAGAAGTCTATGTAAAAATGTCTCTGTCTAGTGGTTAAGGCACCAGGTTAGAAACCAGGAATCTGTGAATTCTAGTCCCTCCTTAGGATTGAAAGCAGGCTGGGTGACTTTGGACCTGTCACTCTCAGTTCACCACAATTCACAGGATTGTTGTTGTATGGAAAATAGGAGAGAAAAGGAGTATTAGGTATGTTTATTGCCTTGAGTTACTTATAAAGTACTAAATGTGGGATTAAAATCAATCAATCAAACAAACACATTAGTGTAAAGCCATAGGTTCAAAAGTCTCTACTCATCCAACCACATAGAGGAGAATGAGCATGCTGCAGATCTCTTCACCCAAAGTGTAGGGTGGTTGGGATGAAAAGACAGACTTCTTCCATAGTGGCCTCTGCTTCATGGAACATCTACATTCAGAGATTAGAATGCTCCTAACCCTGTTAGCCCTTTGTAAGGCTCTAATAACCTGTCAATGCTCTAGTGATTGGGGTGCTGAATGTGTTAAGAGCCTGGTTTCCTGGCTGAATTGCTAGCTGGCCAAGTACCTTGGCTGTTATCTATATTTATCTTGGATGTTTTTATTGTTTTAAAATATTTTTTGTATTTGTAATGGTAGTATATAGATGTACTATATTCCTTTTTTGAATTGTAAACTGCCTAGAATCATTGACTGAGATGGGTGGCTATAGAAATTAAATGAATGAATGAATAAATAATAAATAAACAGGCATAGTTCAGCATCCTTTTCTATATGCATTGCTCCTTCATGAAAATATAACGTATCAAAGAATAGCATTCTTTTTTTAAAAAAATTCTCTTTATTGATTACAGATTTAAAAACCAGTCACATAACAATACATATATACATAGATAAAGCTAAAAAGATAAAGATAACATATCAAAGAATAGCATTCTATATTTAACTGTACTTGGGCTGTATTGAAGTTCTGCCACTATTGAGTGGAGCTAATGTGATGGCATGAAACATTTGGGCAGTGACAGAACTATACCAGTTTTCATGGATCATCTTTTGTAATGGAAAACATGATGAGAATTGAATGGAAGTTGATGTCAACCCTGTGAAGGACAGGAAACCCAGATGCAAGGTTATGTCAGTATAAACAATAAGCTGGAGAATTAACATAAAGGAGAAAAAATGAATAGCTCAGAGGGGGTCTATTATTAATCATGGGGCAGGGATGTTATACATTTGGGAAGAGGAAAAAAGTTTAGCAACTAGGTAGAGATGCATTGTTATGACTTTATCAGATGAATCCTTCTTAGAGGAACATGGGGTGATGGGATGATGGGCAAACAGGCCGAAAGAGGAGCCTATGGAGCCATAGAATAATATTTCTCCTGAAGTGTAAGAAATAGTAAAAGATCTCAAAGACAGGCTTCTTTCCCTGAAGATAGTCTCAACCTTCAGGAGAATGAGAACAGCACTCACTATTCCTGAATAATGAAAAGTGCAAAGCTTCAGGAGATAGACTTTTGAGGATAAAGATTAATCAAAAGGCAGGAACTGACTGACTTGAACTTGCTTCCTACAGGTTAATTAATGTCAGCTGAGTTTGGGTGGAGTCCTCTGATGCCTTTGCATGATAGACAGTTAAAACTGGACAATGGCAGTTACAGTCTTGCTTGTATTTTAACTGAACATCCTTGTTTAGATTGTTAGACATTGGGCTAGGCTCTGGGCCTGCTTTTTTTTTTTAAATTATACAATACCGCCTTTGCTATTTCTGAAACTTGGAATGGACTTAGACTATACTTGAGATTTTTTTTTCTTGAAGATCACTAATGTTCATGTTTGCAGACCATATTCTTTGCAACCATCTAGATACAACACAGGATTGATTAAAAGAAATTCAAAAAATATCAAGTTGTTAATAATATACAGTAGGTCCAATGTTGGTCCAGTTGAAAACTGATCATACACGATACCAATATTTGTCTAACAATCTTCGGTAGTCTAAATATGACCTTTCTAATGTGTTTGAATTGCTGAAAAGACTTAGAATGCAGTTATCAAATAGATTAGGGTTAATTTATCGAACAAGCAGGTTAGTGGACAGTTAGTGTGAGTGCTATTTTCTTCTTTCTCTCAAAATGTGGAGACACCATCTACATGTAGAAAGCCTTCTGGGCTAGTCTTATGGAAACTGGATTGGGAAGTCTGAATTAAGCAGTGGCACCAAAACAAAAATAAAAAGATGTTAGGAAACAACTGATAGAAGAAATTTCAAATAGAAGAGAAATTTAGATTGGAACAATTTTTTAACTCACTTTTCTTTGAAGAAGCTCAGAGGTACTTCTCTGGCTTTCTGTACACTTCCTTATCACAAAATTTTCTTGACTAAAAGACAACCACCGGTCAAGAAGAGACATGTACTGAAGTTTCCCTAATTCTAGGCTTGCTAAGCTTTTTTTTTTTAAAAAAAAGTTGGATTATAGAATTATGTTTTACTGGTAGGAATGAAGTAGACAGATAAGGAAGTTATAATTAACTTAGGGGCTTGGAGGGTTTAATCTTCTGTCTTTCAGACCTAGGTCAGATAAGTTGGAGACTATAAATATCATAAACCTTTTTCTTTGGTTGTATTGGTGACGTCTATAAGATTTTGTAAATTAATAACTTCAGGAGCTGCTAGACTGTATGTCCCTGATGAAACTCTGGCCAGATTGTTTATTTCATATGATGATCCTAGGGCCACTGCAATCCTTTGTCTCAGAAACCCTAATGAAGATGAGAGGACAAGGGCTGAATACGCACATTGATTTAAAATTATTATTTATTATTGCTAAATATTACACAATTATATACACCACTGTCTTAAGTTACATTACATTCTTTTGGCTTGGACTACTCTTTTTAAAGGAAAGTTTGTATATTTATAGATACTGTAATGTGATACACATATGCATATTTGCTGGGCAGGAATGCCTTTTCAAAACATTCAACTGAATTTGTTGGCAAAAATTGGACAAAAATTGCTTTATATTTCTCTGAATGTCTCCAGAATATATTCTCCAGCATATTCTCAAGAGCAATACCTTCATGCAATATTAAGTGTAGCACTGCCACTGCAAAAAATGTTTTCAATGTACACAAAAAATGGACACAGTTTCAATTGCACTACAGTGGCCAGCATTTTGAGATATTTTTGTTTTTACTATACCCTGTGGATACCCTGTGCCAGCTTCTATGGAATTCAGTAAGTTGGACTTCAAAATGCCTACAGGAACCTAGATACTCTTACGTACAATAAATAAATGTCAAATTAACAATGCTAACAAAAATGACAAGTGAAAGAAACTCAATATCCATAAAGCATGCATAAGTTTATAATTAAGAAATAGAGAGAGTTTGGAGAAGCCACAGTTCTAAAGAGAATTTATCACAATGAAAACATTCAGTGAAACAGTACTGAGATAATAATGTCTTCTCTTTCCATAATTCTTTCCACTGCATATGTTTATGGGAATAATAATTAACTTTCCACTTTAAAAAGATGGATTTTTCTCATTGTTCCTCTTAAAACCATCTTTGCCATTTATAATGTACCTAGAAACTGTAATGGATCTCTCTCTTTCCCCTCCCCACCTTTCTGGCACACTGCAAGTGCTATAACTGTTTTGTTAGTGATACAGGCACTTATATTATCATGCATTTTCCCTAACATGAGGTATACTGAACTATATATAAACAGACTTTAGCATAGGATTTCAGTGGTTCCATGAAATGTTCTTATAAATTGCATCTCAATGTTATGATTATGGCCATAGTCATCGCTGGAAAGCATCAACATTTTAAGTGAGATAAAGGTGATTTAAAGTGCATTTGTGACTCTGGCAATGAGTTGACAGTCATCTTTAACCAGCTTGACCTGAGAATGACCCTGAGCTCAGCTGGTGAGAAGATAGTTCGGTCTATTATGGGATAAAGTATCATATGTCTGACAGGAGGCAGAGACACATTATTCAATCACAGCTGAGAAAGACTGTAAGGCAGAATCTTATTTCATTTTGACTAGCAAATGGTATTTATTTATTTACTTTGCTTTAGTTCATTTAACAATGAGTATTCTTCCTCCCAAATGCAGATATTCACATTTGTTAAGTGTTTAATTTTAAACCTTAGACCAAACTAAAGAATCTCGCTTCCAATTGTATATAAGTAGGATAATGCACAACGATAAATTAACATGGACATACATCTTTGATTTGGCTTCTCCCTTCCCATGTGGTTTTGACTAGTTATCTGGGTCTATTAATGCAGCCACTTTCGGCAGTTTGTCCCACACAATATCTATATATTTGTGATGCACAATAATTTTTGAGTTGGCATAAAAATGACATCTTGAAGCCAACAGTATTAGCAAGGGCTGTCTTTAACTACTGCATTGATATGTGAATTCTCTGAAAGAAATCTCCCTCTCTTTGTTATTTCAGTGATTTGTTTCTTATTAACCTATAAGATTTTGTCCTATAATCTAATATTCTCCATGTTAATTGTCCAAAGAGATCCACCAAATTCTTTGTAAATAGGACTTCACTTCAGTCCTATGCAGGTTTACTAAGAGAGTATATTGAATTAAATGGGACTTAATTTATAGTTAAGTAATAGAATTGCAGCAACACAACACCCTTTCTTAAAAAAAATAAAAATGCCCTTCTGAATTACTGAAAAAGCACAACTGATTCAAATGAGATTGAGATTTCTTATCTGATGTACATTTCTAGGTTTTGCTCTCTATCTTTTGACTTACCCAGCTTCATGTCATTCTAGACTGCTATTTATTTTTTTGATTTTTCATTTATTCATCATTTTAGCAAAAATGATAATAGCGAAGTTAAGTATTATTTATTTATGAGATTTAGACAATTGTCTTAATCTGGATGTCCTACAGCCCAGATCAATCCTCCTTTTCTCTTTTTATATTGAGCATTATTTCCACACCTCTGACTTTTCTTTTACTGAGATCACTGGTTGACTCTAGAAGAGATAATTTTTTAATTATAAATATTCACATATACAACATGTAAAAAATGAGAAACTTCTTCTCCATTCCAAGAGATGGTGTTGGTTGAAATCATGTAAAACCCTTTACATGGGAACCTCACTTTAACTTCCAAAACTTTCTGCTCTGGTAGTTTACGAGAAGATGGATTACATATATCATTGGAAAAGACTAGGTACATATCTGCAAAGCTTATCCTGATTTGATGATAATTCTCTCCATCAAGCAGCATAGTTACAATGGTTGATGCATATATTCTTTTGTGTAATTCATATTCTTTTAATCTAGCATGAATACCATGGGCTTTTAAAAATGTATCTATACTGGTAAGCACATTTAAAAACTCTAACATCCTTCATCATGCATGCCCAAGCATGTATATAATTAATCCAATTAAAAATCTGGATTGGTTCACTTTCTTTCTTTCCAGAACTTTATGTGATAAGATCTCTTTATACTGTATGTAAGGCTAGTTTTGATTTGGTCCAGTTACTCCCAAAGAGAAAGACATGAAGTAAATCAGAATGACTTTATTAAATAGGTTCACACTGTGAAATGAATGTGAGCCATTAGAACAGCTTTGAGATAACTGTTCAGTCAAATGCAGAAGTGTGGGTAGCATTATAATCTTGCCATAGCTTGCTGCAGATTTTTATTCACTCTCTTGGCATAGTGAAGCTACTTTTTAACTTACAGATAGTGCCAAAAATAACAGCTTAATATAAAGAAGGTAACATTTTCTTCAAGCTGATAGAACGTTGAGTGTCAACACATTTCAAATAAAAACAATAAAAACAAAAATCTGGAAATAGAGCTTCAAAGAACTCCTCTGCCCGGGAAATCTAGCTACTGTAAAAGTGATGGGTTTTTGAAATTGCTTTTTAAAATAATAACAGAAAAAGAAAAAATATATAAAATACCAAAATGCATATATATTACATAACAAGTGCTTAAAAATAAGTTAAAAAGTGCAATAGGAAAAAAAGTATGATATGCTGTTACAGTAAACAGTTACAATTCTATATGTAATTATCTAATGCAAACATTTTGCATGTGTATGTGTATACATACGTACACATATTCATTTCTACTATCATGCTTTTTAAAAATTCTACTATACGTTGTTTAAATGAGTTCCATATTATATACTTGCACAAAGTCTATGCCTATAGTCAATTCATTTATAATTAGCAAATGAAATCAAGGCTTCACTTCATTGAATGTATGGGCCATACATTTATCTTTCTAATATTGCAAAAAAGACTAAAAGTCTTTTAGTTATAGAAATAGCATGGAAAATTCATTTATGTTGTCCAATTGTCAAGTTCCATGAATTTGGTAATTAAAAAAATATGTTCTGAAATTTTTGCTTTTGTTGCATGGTCATATTTATATTATACAATTTTCCCCAGAACATTGTAAAAACATGTTTTAAGGAAGCATTGCCCTTCTTACATCTCCAGAAAAGTTCCATTTTAAAGTGGGGTAATGGAGTCTACTAAATTCTAAGTATTTTTTGTTGTATAAGTCATAATTTAAGAACCACTGACACTCTTGTTATAGAAATTAGACACTCTCTCATTGCAATAACAACAACAACAACAACAACAACAACAACAACAACATAATTTTATTTATACCCCACCCTTCTCCCGAAGGACTTAGGGCGGCTTACAGGCACGTAAAAGCACACACAACATAAACACTAAAAGTATATACAAAAATATTAAAGAATTTAAAAGGGAGCAATAAAATGATTTCCAATAAATAATGTTAAAATAGTCTAATTTAAATACAAGAGGACAATATTAAACCTTATAAATCTTTATTCCATTCAGTTCTTAACTTTTGTATATCAAATTGACTTATTGTTAACAAATATCTATAAAAACTAATAACAGGTCTTTTTAGGTTTAAAAGATGCTAACTAGCTGTTGTACTATTTTGAGTACCTCAGAAGCTGAAAATATTGCTGGTCCAACAATGTTGTTGATAAATGTTGTATATGTAGATATTGTCACTGCATTGCATCTTTATAGATGATATTTGTCTCAGCACAACATATGTTAAAAATTCATCCCATCATCTATCAGTCCAAAATCAATATCCTTTCATCCAATTTTTCTACACCCCCCATTTTATATATTGGATTTCCCCATTAAATTAATTTAGCATGGGAAAAAAAAGATTAAAACTGTTTTTATTAGACATTTTACTCCATAGCCTTCTAACTTATATAATTGTTTTCAGAAATATTATTGTCATATTACATCTTAATACTATCTATCCAACCAAATGTACTTGGATGCATATTCAAAGTTACCCAGATTAGAAAATTACAGCAGTTGATGGCTTCTAATACCTAATACTTGACAATAGGTGAGCTTGATGAAATAGCTTAAGATTTGCAAAATTGTCTCTCATTAATTGGTACTTGCATTTTCTGTAAAAAATATTGAAAAATTATTTTCAGAAAATCAATTCTTTGTTTTGTTAATTTTTATGCGATTTTTGATGTTGAGAATATCTTTTAAAAAAACCATTAAAGTGATGATGATAGAATTATGTTTTGATATTTAGTTTTTCTGCCGTTTTGCATTGAGAAATTATTTGACAAATTCATCTAGAGAACTGATTTTGAATTATCATCTATTGAAAACTGTCTATTGCTATATAAATACACAATGTAAGACTCTATGTGACTTTGAAAAGCCGTAACTGTTATCCTCAGAGAATGTTACAAATTGTTATTAAATTGTAAATGAATATATCTCTTTTTCTGCCCCTATTTATCTATCTCAGAAAGAGAACATTATTAAACATATGATAAAGAATAATAATAAAAATGGATTCACTATTAATTTCTTTTCTTGAAAAATGAATTCAATTCATTTTTGTTTTAGAGTCATTGGCTACTTTTAATAATACATTTTGGCATACCATTTGGGGTCAAATGTGATTCTGTAAAGAAAACATGACACATTCATTTGCATGGAACATGCTTTGCATTGAATTGTAGGTAGAAGGCCATTCTGACTTTTCAGTAAAATGGGAATTACTTTGGATTTCAATGGTTAGTGTTTACAAGCTGATTAGGTCCAGGCCTTCTAGCAATATTTCTTCTCCTTCTGTTGATCCCTGAACCTTCCTACAACCTTTATGGCCTATGTAGCATAGCCATGTCATGGTTCATTACATTTGATCCAGAGTAGTTATTCACATTGCTAAGGATCTTTTGTTATCTTTACAGATAAGTAAAAGTTAATTTAGGAATAAAGAGGCAAGATTTGGAAGCCATTTGTTTATCATACCTAATACTTAGAAGCAGCCTGTTAAGAAATCCAGAATAAATAAAGTGGAGTCCGTTTATCAGTTTCAGTGATGTTCTCCAGAATTTTCATCTGATGAAAGAGATGGAAGCACTTTTAGAATAATAAGCTGAAGTCCTCCCTGAACATACAATTATGGACCATCTCCACAAAAAATGCAGTCTGATGTGATCAACACTATAGACCTCAATTAACAAAGAGACCTGGCTTCTGAGGATAACCTGGTCTATGTAGGAAAACCTCCTACCATTTATTCTAGTGAGTGGCTGGTGATTTTGTCAAGGTACTAGGCAATTCTGCAAAAGCAGAAAGTAACTTTTAGGGGTGATGATGATGTGTTCAAAATGGAAAGAATCTCCCAACTTTTAGGATTCTTGGAGATGAGACATCAATTGTTCTTTTAACACATGTTATGTAAAAATTCACAACTGAGGGGGTGCACTAAACTTTTTGATGGGCCTATTTGCTCATTTTACACAACATTCCTTCAAATGACTTGACATAGCTTCAGTAACAATTCCATATCACATCTCTGATTTTTTATACAATCCTATTGCCACTTATCCAGAACTATGATCTACTGAATTCAGTGGGACTTATTCCAAATAAATAAGGATTGCACTATAAATTGGACTCAGTTAATTAAACTAACTAACATTAGATTTACATTCATATCCTAATTTTAGTATGATTATCTTGCTCCTTGATCATAATTCTGCAAGAATTGGCTTGTTATGTCAAAAAATAAAATAAATAAAATAAATGTATCACAGTTTGTTTGCTTTTAATTATATTTGACATAGTCATAGTCATTAGATTTAAATCATAGCATTTGGATTTTTTTTGCATGAGGGTTTTTTTTGTACCCAGCTTTAGAAAATTATTAAGAAGTTATTTTTAGCACCGTGCTTGATCCAGGCATGTCTTGAATTTTATGTAAAAAATAACAAGAAATATATAATAAAATCTCACAAAACGAATGCTTCCACAGCCAGGCATAGAGCATCTTTCTAAGCAAAGATCCCATTTTAATGAGGGTTTAAAATGATTTTTTTAGTGCCTTGGTCGTAATAATATGAGCATACATTTTAACAGGCAAATAATGATAATCCCTATTGAGAGTAATATGCCCATTGTTGTCATAATGGACACATTTAACAGCTTGAAGGTACACATTTTAGGCACCATAATTTACCATAATTAATCTTTATTACACCATTACTGCCATGTACTCATAAAACGCAAAGCCCATGCAGGAATTTATCACTTATATTAATGAACATGCCAGAGTCCTGTTAAAATCGCAGTAGAACTTGTTTTTAGAGACACCACATACAAACAATGAGCAAAAGAAGTCAGCTGCAGGGCTTGTCTACTGTGTTTTTTATAGTAAAATACACCAATGTAATAAAGGCTACCAGAAAAACTGTTTCCCTCTGCTTTAAAATTAATTAGCTTCCTAAGAAGACCGTATTAATCTGTCAATCAAACTCTGATCTAGAAAATTCGGAAATTTATTACAGCCTGCAGTCAATCATCTTTTTATTAATTAATATCACTTTTATTAGGTCATCCAATTTCTTCATTATATCTCAGGAATAATCAATCTAATGTACAGCAAAATAAAAAAGACCTAAAAGGATTTCTTTCTAGCTGTGGTATAAAGATCATATGCGCAGCTCAACTAAGGATATAGACCATATTGTCTAGATCAGGTACTTTGTCAACAATATCTTTTGTAGATATTCTAAGAGTGTAAAAGTAATAGAAACATTCTATAGGTCAGCGATGGCGAAACCTTTAGAGACCAAGTGCCCATACTGCAACCTAAAAGCCATTTATTTGTCACAGAGTGCCAACATGGCAACCTCCCCCCCATTGGGCATCAGTGATGGAGATACACGAGCTCACTAGTGACCTACCCCAGCTTCTGCAGTTGGTTGTGAGCTAGGCTCCCCCCCAACCTAGCTCCTCTCCTCTGCCACAGGCTGCACTGCATTCAAGTCACCCACCTTACTTCAGACAGGGGACGGAGGAAGCGCTTCCATTGGGCTGCTGAGCAGAAATGTCCTCAGAAATGTCCTCAGCTGCATGTGGAGAAGGGAAGGGGAGCCCCGCGTTCCTCTGGCTTTCTAGTAAAGAAATCTGTGCTGGGGTAACAGCGTGTGTGCTCATAGAGAGGGCACTGAGTGCCACCTCTGGCACCTGTGCGATACGTTCGCCACCACTGCTATAGGTATTCTAAGAAAAGAAAGGAAAAGAAGAGAAGGAAGGAGGGGAGGAGGGGAGGAAAAATGGAAAAACAATGAAGAGAAAATAAAAAGAAAGATAAAACTATTTTTGTTATTTGGGTTTGTTGGGTAAACAATATTGACAACGGACAGAAAGTAAGTGTGAGTGTATATAGGTTTGGGATTTTCCATATGCTTTAGCTTTAGAACCTCTGTTGGATATCTTTTCCCAGGTGGTGAACAATTTTGGGGAATCACAACCTGTTAAATATAAGTCTACCCCATTCTGCCTGCAAGTATGGATCTAATCCCTGATTAAAGATCTTGATTTCAAATAACTGGAATTACACACTGACAGAAATGGGCTCTAGTTGCCACTATCCATGTGGTATATGTAACAATACCTGGTTTTATATTGATCCCTCTAGCAATATGGACCTCAGGGAAATACTCACAAAATGGGGAAGTTGGTACAGCAAATGAGACATATTTTCAACTCTTTTGCATGATCCCCAGAACTCCTTCTGACTGTGCCATCCAATTTTACCAGTACAGTTGCCAAATTGGGCAATATCTTTTCCTCATTTATTTATATTTAATAATCAGTTTGCCAACTACTTCAATTATCAAAGCAGTTCTAGGTGGCATGTAAGAAAAGAAGGCTTAAAAACAGAAATGCAACAGTATTAGGCCATACTGGGGAACAATAACACCATATAAAGAAGTCAGCAAATGGGGTTGCAAATCACTCTTGATGTGTTGCTGCTGCTGCTGCTGCTGGAAAATCAAATTTTTATGACTCTTCTGAATGTCACTAGAAATCATTTAAATTGGAATTGAGAACTACAGCCTAAGCCTCCAATTGGCTGAAAACAGTCAAAAATAGCAGCAGCACAGCATCAACAAAAAAATCCTCTTCCCCCACTTCACCCATCACCTTGGAAAAACCCTAAAACATCCAGGCTTCAGGCAAAGGCGTGAAGCATGGTTACCTCTCCAGTTCCTGTCTCAGCTACTCCAATATCAGAGAATGGCCTCCAGTCACATCAAAAGGTTGTCCAGCCCTCTTCTAAATTCTTCTTTTGTGTATGTGTATTTCTGATACAAAGATATGTTTTTCAAGTATTCATTTAATTAAACTTTGTTATTTGTTATTCTCTTCCTCTCACCAATTCACCCATGCTAGTTTTTCTAAAAAAATGCTCTGATAGCTACCTGCTTACCTTTTTTTTAGTTCCAATTTTTTTATTAGTTTATCAAGATAAAAAATGCAAACAAAGATGAAAATAATGAGAAAGTAGGGAAGGAAAAGAGGAAAAGGAAAGTGTAGTGGAAAAGGGGGAAAAGAAAAGAAAAGCATTGGCTTCTGACTCTGTTTAGCGCAGTAGAACAACATAATAATACAGCCTCCACTTTATATAATAGTATATACCAACCTTTTCTATAAAAACAAACCTATCTAATGAAGAAAATCCCAAATTCTAAATTTCAAATTCTAAACTCTCAAACACTGTGAAATAAGGAAGAATTCAAGTCAGAAAGTAATATTTTATTGATATTGATCAACATGATACAGGGCCTTCTTAGATGCTTCCCAACAGGTTGCTTGTTGTCTGTGATTTCTCTTGCTGTTTCTGGTGTGCCGTATATACCACAAGTTAGAAGTATCATTAACAGGAAAATAATATTGAATAAATGAAGGTCTGTCTTCCATATGGATTTTTTTTGGTGTAAGGATGTTTAACAACATAGTAAAGAGATATGTATTATTAATAATTCACAATTTTAATAGGTCCCAATTTTTGCTTACTTGCCTCTACCATTATATAGTATGTGGACTTTTTCAGGTGGACTAAATTCAGCAAAAGGAGAAGAGCAATGTATTTAATATTTACTTTGATAGATATTACGAATACTATTAGATGGTACAGATACATTGTACATTGTAAAAAAGACTTGGTGTCAAGGACAGCCATGCGTCTGGACTCTGATGTCCAGCGACCCCAAGCAGACCCAAGAAAAGCCGGATGGACAGTATCAAGGAGGATATGAAATATGTGGGTGTCACTGGATTAAGGCAAATGGAAGCAGCTTTGCCGACAAGGAGACCTTGCCATAGCATGGCAATAACGCTAGGAAACATCTATGAGTAATCTGTTAAAATACTTTTGTGTTATTTCAAAACATTTAATGTTTAACTTGTTATAAAAAATAAAGATACATGTGTTTTTTTAACTTGGTCAAACTGAATCACAATTCGAATCAGATCCACTAAAAACATATTGTATATATTTACGTGTTTCTATATGTATTTGATTAAAGAATTCTTAGTACCTTAATTAGCTCACTAATTTCATCTAAAAAGCAAACAGGTTAAAATGGAAAAGATAAGAAATCAGGAAAGCATGGAAGCTCAAAGAATCTCTTGTCTTACTGGCATCACAAAAATATGTAGATAAAACCATATTAACCAATGGCATACACAAAACCAGTTTATGAGATTAACCATCATATCTTTAAGCAGAGGGATTGGAGATGTGCTAGTAAACCAATTCCTGTGATTAGAAGACAGGCTTGTCAATCACTGAACGATTTTCTTTCTTTTCTTTTCACACCATGACATTTTCTAAATATAGAAAAGTAAATCAGGAACTACCTATTTATAAACAATTGCTTATAGTTTATTTTTACAAGCATGTCCATGAGGATTCAAGAAAGCCTTGATTGCTTCAGAGGGAATCCTGTTTCACTTAAAACCTCAGCATCTATGAAAAGTCTCATGAAATTAGGATATTAAACACACTGATTTTAGCTCTAATTATTACCACATATTTGTCCTTCATGCCACAGAAAATCACTCTTCAAACAGATTTTCTTTAAAAGGACAGTATTGACTCAAATTTGGGATGATCTAGTCTAGCTATGCAGCAAATTTCTTCTTTTTTATATTAAGGTTAAAAAAAAATTGCAGATAGCACAATGATGAAAACTACCGTATTTTTCGCTCCATAAGACGCACCTGGCCATAAGACGCACCTAGTTTTTAGAGGAGGAAAACAGGAAAAAAATATTCTGAACCAAATAGTGTAATAAAATATTTAATAAATAACATTTGAACCATGTAAAGTGAACAGCAGTCAACACTGGCATTAAAAACCATTATCACTGTCATTAACAAATGGAGACACTTAAAGGTTTGAGTACTCTAGTTTTCTGGAAACCCCAAGAACTCATCATCGCTAGAGTCAGAATTTAGGAAGCTCATTTGCTCA
>JANHFO010002961.1:66256-81492 GCA_032468095.1 Pareas carinatus | reverse complement strand
ACAGTTCAACCCTGCTCCGGCTGCACTGGAGGGGAGGCCTTATTATCGGGGAGGTCTTATTTTCGGGGGATGTCTTATATTTCAGTGAGACAAAACTGTAAATAGGTCTTATTTTTGGAGGATGTCTTACTTTCGGGGAAACGGGGTAATAAAACATAAAATGTGTTTTTTGTTCCATCCCACTCACTCACTTTAATAAAGCTCTTTTATCCACCCCCCAGTTTGTGGACCAAGAATTGCTCCACTTTACAGTTCTTTGGGTACATCAGGCATCTTTGCACCTGCTTTAAATTTCAAATGTTTGCAACCAATTTTAAGTCAGTTCAACAGACAAAACATTTTTATAAATCCTGCAATTCCTTCCATGGTGTGAACAACAGAGGTGTGAAACATCTTAATTGTTACTTTTTATTTTTAGACAGCTGTCTTTAACATTCCTCCCCACCCACACACAAATAGCCTCCTAAAAAATACCACAGAAGCAGAATGTGCCTCAGGGCACTGTGATGCTAAGAAACATTTCTTCGCCCATAGATCCAGGCCAGATTCTCGGATCCCAAGAGATGATTTCTCTTCATCAACCATAATTTATTACATGCTATCTCAAATTCGGTAGACGTTTCATGAGGAAAACTTTCTATGAACAGCTTCTACCTCTGAGAATTCATGACTTTACAGTAGTATTAGCTATCCTTGTCACCAGAATATACTGCTGCAGAGGAACACAGTTTAAATACGGCTATCTGCCATTCATGACCTACTGAATCCTTCTGGATCCTTAATGGGTCTATTCCCATGACTCCTTTCCGCCATGAGACCCTTATAGTATGGTTCTTCAAAGTAATCAGAACCTGTATTGCAGGATCTGTAATCATGATTATAGGGATTTTTCCCTTATGTGATCAATTATTTAATAAACTGATTAGTGGAAGCAACTGTGCATAGGTGTTGAGAATAGCAACGAAATTAGATGCTATAGCTATCTCATAAACCTTATTAATAATAATAATAATTTTATTTCTATCCCGCCCTTCTCCCGAAGGATTCAGGGTGGCTTACAGGCAATTAAAATACATGTTACATACAGTTAAAAAGAATTGAAAGAAATTAAATAAAGCCTGAATATTTAAAATTAAAAAGGGGGAAGCAATAAAATTATTTCCCATCAATTAAAATTGAATTTAAACGCAGGAGGACAAAGCGCGGCTATCCCAAACCCGCTTGATGGAACAAATGGGTCTTCAGGGCAGAGTGGAAGGTCCGAAGGTCTGTAGTTGATCAAATAGCAGGGGGAGGTCATTCCAGAGGGTGGGTGCCCCCACAGAGAAGACTCTCCCCCTGAGGGTCGCCAGCCAACATTGTTTGACTGGCCGTATCGAGAGGCCCACTGTGGGAGCGTACAGGACGGCGGGAGGTATCGATGGGTAGAATGCGGTCCTGCAAGTAACTGGGCCCTATGCAATGGAGCGCTTTAAAGGTGGTTACCAACATCTTGAAGTGCACACATGAGACCACCGGCAGCCAGTGCAGCTCGCCCACTCGCCCCAAAAATCCCCTGCGCAGCTGCATTCTGGACTAGCTGGAGTCTCCGGGTGCACCTCAAGGGGAGCCCCATGTAGAGAGCATTGTAATAGTCCAGACGGGAAGTGACGAGGGCATGAGTGACTGTTCATAGGGAGTCCCGATCAAGAAAGGGGCGCAACTGCTGAATCAGGCGAACCTGATAGAAGGCCCCTGGCGATGGCTGCCACATGATGTTCCATTGACAGTCGCACATCCAGGAGGACCCCCAAGTTGCGCGCCCTTTCCGTGGGGGCCAAAGTTTTGCCCCCAATGGCCAGTATTGTTTCAAGCTGGTCATATCGAAATGCCGGTAACCACAGCCACTCAGTCTTGGAGGGGTTGACCCTGAGTTTGTTCTTCCCCACCCAGATCCGCACAGCTTCCAGACATCGGGTCATCACTTCCACAGCATCGTTGGTGTGGCCCGGGGTGGAAATGTACAGCTGAGTATCATCAGCATACTAATGGAATTCCATCCCAAAGCCACGGATGATCTCACCCAGCAGTTTCACATAAATATTGAACAGGAGAGGTGAGAGGACCAACCCCTGCGGCACCCCACAAATGAGATGCTAAGAGCTCGACCTCTGCCCTCCTGTCAATACTGACTGCGACCGATCGGAGAAGTAGGAGCGGAACCACTGAAGGACGGTTTCGCCTATTTCCAAAACCCCTAACCGGCGCAGCAGGATACCATGGTCGATGGTATCAAAAGCTGTTGAGATGTCTAATAGGACCAGGATAGAGGAACAACCCCTATCTTTGGCCCTCCAGAGATCATCAACCAATGTGACCAATGTTGTTTCTGTGCTGTACCCAGCCCGGAAGCTGGACTGTAGTGGATCCAGATAGACCGATTCCTCCAGGTGTCTGGGGAACTGATACGTGACCACACTCTCTGCAACCTTCGCCACAAATGGAAAATTTGAGACTGGACAATAATTACCTAAATCAGCTGGGTCCAGGGAGGGCTTCTTGAGAAGGGGCCTGACCAATGCTTCCTTTAGGGAGAGTGGCAAGAACCCCTTGTTCAATGAAGTCCCTACAATTGCCTGGAGCCAGCCTCGTGTCACTTCCCGGGAGGCCAGCACCAACCAGGAAGGGCACGGGTCCAATAAACATGTGGTCGGGTTCAGCCGACCCAGGATCTTGTCCAGGTCCTCGGGAGTCACAGCATCAAACTCAGCCCAGATAACACTCTCAAGACTTGCTTCCATCCCCCCATCTGAACTAATCCAATCTGAGTCCAAGCTGCTCCGAATCCTTGGTCAATAAAGGATTCTATTCTATTCTATTCCATTCCAGTCTAGTCTATTCTTGTAATGCAAAATAGCTAGGGCAGAGAGTGCTATACAAGTTGCCTTTAAGGTTTCTGGAGAGAAGATGCGCTATAAGCCTAAGAAATAATAATAATAATGAAAGAAAAGAGGACAAACTAGAGAAAATTAAGAGCCCTGGAGGTGCAGTGGTTAGAATGCAGTATTGCCCACAGTCTACAGTTCGATCCTGATGGGGCTCAAGAATGACTCAACCTTTCATCCTTCTGAGGTTGGTAAATTGAGGGCACAGATTGTTGGACTGAGGTTATGCTGAGATTATAAACCACCTAAAGAGTGCTGTAAATCACTATGTAATGGTATGTAAGTGTACATACTATTGCTATTGCTAAGTCACAAAATGCAAAAATCTACAATAAAAAACTATGGCAGAAGAACACAAAGATAGTACCAAAAGCAATTGGCACCTGGGGTGCAATCCCAAAACAACTGGAGCACAACTTGAACAGCATCGGAATTGACAACATCCCAATCAGTCAATTGCAAGAGGCAGTTTTACTTGGAACAGGTTACAAATTGTGAGAATACCTTTAACACCATCAAACAACATCTGTCTATCTGTCTATTCTAGGCCCTTGGAACAGACTCAATAGGTGCATAAAATGCCAGATCCAGTCTAACCATATGGATGATTAGGCAACCATAATAATTTTAAGCAAGCTTTTAAAAAAAAATCTTCTGGATTATGATCAGACACTAGAATATTTTGAAAGTGAATGTATTCGATTGTCCAATCTCAAATTGTTGAATAGCTTGTTTTCAAGTCAAGAAGGAGTATCAGGTATTAAACTTTGGTTCATTATATAAATTTTTTATTTTCTTTATAGAAGAGGCTAAAGAGAAATACCTTAAAAAGCTCAATATTCCATGAAGTTTGTCATTTATATATAATTACCTATCAGAATGGAGAGCAAATATGGAAATGGAGATATCCTTTATTAAACTTTTCCTCTTAGAAAACCACTTTTTGAAGTAGACTCATTTATCTTCAAATTAACCTAGAGAAGAAACTTTTTAGAGTTGGGAGATATCTTGAAAACTTCTTTTTAATCACTTGCAGATCTTTAGAAATTTCATTTCCTGCCAGAAAGTCCCTACCTAATTTTTAGGTATCATGTTTAACTTAATGTTTCATTTACTCACTCCAAGAAAATTCTATGACTGCCTATGTAGTATTTTTGGTGGTTTTCCTGGAAGGAAAAAAGTGTTATAGAGAAGAAAATGTGGTTCCAATCCAATAGCTCTAATTTCTTCTTGGAGCAGAAATTATTGTTGTTCTGTCTATTACTTTCTGAATGACCAGACCAGGAAATTGAGAATGTTATTACTCTGGTGAGTTTTGAGAATATAATACGAAGTAATATATTCAGAAAAATATTGAACAGCAAACATTATAGAAGGGTAAAAATATTCAGTGGAAGCCACTAGATTTAAAAACCATAACTGGCAACAGAATTTGCTAACGTCTCGCTTGTTATGCTCAATGGAAAATTTGGGGGAGAGTTATACCTGAGATGTCAAAAAGAGTTGATTAGCTTTTATTCTTTATTGGAAATCCTTGACTTATAACCATTTGTTTAGCAACAATTGGAGGGTATGATGGTGCTGGAAAGTGACATGACTCCCGAACGAAGGCATCATGACTTGTGATGACTTACGACTCATGATGGCTAATGACTGGTCTTCTCACCTGCAACTGTTGCAGCATCAATGTGGTCACATAGTCTCAATTTGAGCTTGGCAACCAATTCACATTTGTAACAGTTGTAAGTGTGTTGGGGTCAGTGATCGTCATTGGTGACTTTCTCAGCTGGCTTCTGACATGCAAAGTTAATGGGAGCCTGAATGGGAAGGTAGCAAGTCACATACAAGTGACGCCTCACAGAACAACCTCATGACTGCACCACTTATCCATTAATTTTTGGGTTCCAATTGTGAAAATAAGTCAAGAACTCCTTGTACACCAAACACCATCTCACTTCCTAGCTGTGTCTGAAAAACAAGACACTTCACTTGTAATAGAAAAGAAAGAAGGAAGGAAAGAAGGAAGGAAGGAAGGAAAGAAAGAAAGAGAAAATGCAACTTTCTGTCAAACAACAATCAATTTCATTTGTTTTTAAAAAGACAGAAAGTGTTTGGTTCCTCTAATAGTTTTGGGAAGACTTATTGTTTCACTTACTTTTAAAATCATTACTTGTTTAACCTAGTATACTGAAACTTTTTTTAAAAAAAACCACAAATGCTTTCAGCAAATGTGTTCAGAGAGCCTACAGTTGCTTCTGAATCAGTGCACATAACAATATTCAATTCACACAATACTTTCTCTTCATCTTAATGAACCAGGAAGTCCTACAAATTCAAAGGAATGAGCCCATTGGATAAGCAATCACTCTTTTTAATGGATGAGCAAATCTTGAAATAATAAACTAGATTTAAGTACTGCGACTTTACTGAAACTATAGTTTCAGTAGTTCATTGTTGTACAGAGGCAAAATACACAATGATACAATTGAGTCACCCATCACATTGATATGTGTTATCTTTAAATATATAGCGTGGCTGTGCAAGGATTAAATGTAATACTTCACTTTGATGAAGGTTAATGTGAAGTAAGATTCAAAACTACTTTATGAAATAATGTGTATCATTGCTTTTAGAGTCACCTCTAAAAGCAAAGCAAAATGCTTGCTTCTCTTGTTGAATATCCCGAGACATTCTTTGGGCCTTTTTATTAATCAGGTGACTATAGTGGGATATATATTCCACATGTGCAGAGCTCTTTTCCAACTCTTCCAGTCAATTCCTGACTATAAACTCTACAAGTAACATCAAGGAAACTTGATGAGAAGATCCAGATCACTTCCTTGCCTTGATACAACTATTTAGTAAAATCTGAAAATTTATATCACCTTAGATTGTAGAAGCAGCTCAAATTATTTGTTTAGCTATCTCTGATTTTCATTACCCTCTGTTGCTGTCCCTGACACACAGACACATACATACATACATACATTTATATCTGGTTTTCAGAATTAGAACAGTTTTTCTCTGCAAGATATGGACTGACACAACTACTAAGAGTTGCTTACTGTGGCTGATGAACCCTCAGCAAGAAATACACTGCAAATCCCACCAGTGTGTCACAGCTTGAGTTATTGATGCCGATGGGGAGACTTGTAATCCCATCCCCTGCTGCTCCTTTAGAAACTCAGTGGATTGTTAACAAGATTGGAAGAGTTCATGAACTCTTTTCTGTAGGAATGCAAAATACCTGGAACATTGATATGGAAGTAGAGACTCCTTATGCTTTTGTTTCTATTCATGTTCCTTCAGATAATATTTTAATGATTAAAGGATGTATTGTTTCCAATTATATCCTTTGACTTGGGATGGATTCACATAAAATCAAACAAGGAATATCTACAGATCTTATTGTAGAATGATGAAGCTGACATCTTATTTTTTCTTAATGTCTCATTATTATTTTTTGTTTAAATAATACAATAGCAAATCACCTATTTTGAAGATGCTGTCTTCAAAATATTATTCCATTTACACTTTTAGATTTCATTGTCACTATGTTATATTTAGTGAATGCAAATGTCAGTCCACATGATAGATGGGGCATCCCTAATAAATATCCAAAATTCCATAAAAAAAAGCTAGGAACCCTTATGGGGAGAGCTCAATAATAAGGCGAAAAACTTTCACATTTGATGCATTTGAGAAACATTGTTTTGAAGGAGCAACTCCAAAAGACAAACATTGTACACCAAATGCGTCTTACTACCTGAACAGATAAACACTTATGGGCATCTCAACAGCCACTTCACAGAATGATATCCTTTGAGAATATCATAGACTTACTTGACAAAATATTTGTAACTCAAATATATTTCAGGATAAATTCTAAAAAGTCATAAAAGTGACGTTTAAGAGAGATTTAAAGTTAATTTACCTAGAACAACAGTATCCAATTGTGCTTTTAAAGTATATAGTTAACTTGCAAGAGTTAGAATTTAATAGTTTCTGAAACACAATTCTTTTTTTCTTGCTGCTTCCTTTTCAAATGACGACTGTACATACAATCTCTGATTTTGTAAAACATTGTTGAAAATGATAGAGTAGATTGCATAGCCTTTTTGAGTTTAGCCTGTTGTGTAGATTAAAAAGAATACTGGTACTTTAAATATCAGAAGATTTATAATAAGGACATATGATAAGGATCTGTGTTTATAAAAACCTACTAAAATGAATAATGCATCTTTTAGTAAAATTTTACACTGAAATTATTAGCTACTTAACACGAATTGTAAATTTCAAAACCAAAGACACAAATTTCTAATTTATGAATATATCAAGGAAAGAGAGTTTTTAAAACAACAACTGATAATTCCATTTTAAGCTTTACAATATTTAGCACTGATTCAGCTTAACATTGTGAAGATTACAGTGTAAATCTCAAGATTTACCCAATCACCACCCTCCAAATCTTTTATATGTAGTGCTTGGTTTATGACCACAATACTTCTGTTGCTAAGCAAAACAGCTGTTAAATAAGATTTCCCCATTTTATCACTTTTCTTGCCACAGTTGTTAAGTGAATCACTGCAGCTATAAGGTTAGATAGATAGATAATTCTGTTTTTCCTATTTTTAGAATTTAAATATGTACAATATAACAAGAGACTGTGGAAAGAGTACAGAAAAGAACAACGAAGATGATTACAGGACTGGAGACTAAAACATGAAGAATGGTTTCAGGAATTGAGTAAGTCTAGTCTGGTGAAAAGAAGGACTAGGGGCAATCTGATAGCAGCGTTCTAACGTTTGAAGGGTTGTCACATAACAGAGAGGGCCAACCTATTTTCCGAAGCATCAGAAGACAAGACAAGAAACAATGGATGGAAACTAATCAAAGAGATCTAAGGAGAAATTTCCTAACATGGAGAACAATTAAGTGGAATGGCTTGCCTTCTGATGTTGTGGATGCTCCATCAGTGGAGGATTTTAAGAAGAGATTGGACAGTTATTTATCTGAAATAGTATTGGGTTTTCTGCTTTAGGGGGTTGGACTAGAAGATCTTCACAGTTCCTTCCAATTCTGTTATTCTGTTTCAGTATGCTTGTAGCAAATCAGCTGACAAAACTCAGTTCTAGCTTGCCTGGATATGAATAAAATATTAGTGAATTTATTTATTTATTTATTATTTAAATTTATATACCACCCTCCTTCCGAAGGACCCAGGGCAGTGTACAGCCAATTAAAACCACAACAATATCATATTAAAACAGTTTAAAATTTAATTAAATCTATATGGGCTGCAAATTCTTAAAAACTCTTAAATTTAAAATCCCGGTGGCCCTCTAAATCCCTCAAAACTAGCCCCCTAGCCCAGGAACTGACCCAACTAAAAAACCCTGGGGGTCAGGCCAGCCCTGGCTGAATAAAAAGATGGGTCTTAAGGGCGCAGCGGAAGGCTCGGAGATCAGTTATCAAGCGAATCTCCGGAGGGAGCTCGTTCCATAGGGTTGGCGCTGCCACAGAGAAGGCTCTGCATTGCCTGGCTGACGGCACCCGGACGAGACCCATCCTGTGGGAGCACACCGGTCTGTGGGAGGTAATAGTTGGCAGCAGGCGCTCCTGCAGATACCTGAATTATTTTCTTTTTTCTATTTGTTCTTTTGTAAGCAGATAAATGTGCATCACTCCATGGCAAAGTGATGGCTGTAAGTAACAGTCTGTCAATTAATAATTTTTGTGAGCATATACCTTTCCTTTAAGTATGCTTTGTCAAGGTAACTTGCAGAGAACAATGCAATTC
Source organism: Pareas carinatus (assembly GCA_032468095.1). Taxonomy (NCBI): domain Eukaryota; kingdom Metazoa; phylum Chordata; class Lepidosauria; order Squamata; family Pareidae; genus Pareas; species Pareas carinatus. The sequence goes on along the minus strand of JANHFO010002961.1, from coordinate 72,768 downwards.
AATCTTATACTCTCTATTCAAAAGTATATTCAGTAAGTCAATCTGTGTTCAGTATTTTTTTATTAATGGCTGCATCTGATCTATTAACAACTATTTTTCCAAGAAGCAGGCAAAGCTAGGACATCATAGAATTAGATTAACTAATTTTTATTAAATGCAGATCCTGTGGGTCTCATGTTACTTAATAATTTTTTATTTCTCCTGTATTAGATATTAGTAACATATATTACAAGTTTTAAATGGGGATCAAAACCTTCACCCATGATTTTCAGACCTTAGATTGTGCACTCCTGTTTTTCAAGGTGGAACTTTAAATATTTACTTAAATACATATAAGACAATGAATGCTGTGTGGTTTTAAAGTTAGGATTCTACTTTTATTTTAAAGATGCTTCTCTTTATGCAGATAAAGCATTTTGCAATCACATTTTTTCCTGGATCCAAGCTGTGTAAAGTGACCTATGAATGACCTGTGTGAACAGGAGCTTGTGTCACTGATGGCCATATTGATCTGGAGATGATGGCTGAGGGCAATGCATACTGATGACATGACAGTCTGCTGAGGTGATGATAACCACCCTTGATATATTTGGAGGGATCTTGAAGTTTCATTGTCTTTTGTAGCAACAGAATCCTTGGGCAGAAGTAAGCATAGTTCTAAAAGTTCAGTTCTCAGTCAGAACAGCCACTGGTATTAAAATAATATTTTCTAAAACCTATTCTTAATTGTTTTCTTAAATTTCTAGCCAGCTAATGAACTTATTCAACATATTTCATTTTATATCAAACCAAATATTATACTCTAGAGCAGAACTTCTAGCTTTTTAGAACTAGTGGGCTTACTGAAATCTTAAAGGAATCGTTTTGGCTGTCATCTTGCAGGAATCAAAATGGTTGCCCTCTTGCATATGCTAATGACAAAATAGTCATTTTCCAGAAGTCAAACCAATTGGGATGCTTCTCTAATATTTGGAGTGTGAGATGTTTGTAAAGGAAGCATTAGGCTATAGTGACTCAAAACTTTTATTTTTTAAGAATATTTTTAATGTCCAAAATAGAATCTAAGACATTATTGGAAAGAAAGATTAAAACAGAAGCTGACATTGTCATATAATGCAGATAATATCATAAGCACTAAGGAAGATAGCTGTGAGTAGGCAAATACCTTCAGCCATTGCTTTGAGTTTTCAGGTCTAGATTTGTGGCTTAGTTCTCATCTATAGTTATGGAATCTGCATGAAATTAATCCATGGCTCCATTCCTGCATTTTTTATTTTTTACAAAAAGAATTAATTATGACTTCTAATGGAAAGCTTTAGTGCTAGTGATGAGTCGTAAGTAAGTAAATTTTTATTTATATCCCGCCCCTCTCCCGAAGGACTCGGGGCGGCTTACAGGCAATTAAGAACATGATACAAACATATAAACTAAAAATATAATAAAAACATTAAATAATGCCTGATTAGAAAGGGAACAGTAAAATGATATCCAGATTTAAAACATAAAAACCTATTTAAAATAATCTAACCCCAATTAGCATAGGAGGATCAGGGCGCGGCTACACCATGATACATACAATTTGGTATATAACTCAGGTTTTCTTAAATGTGATGCTACACATTATATCAGAGGAATGGAACTGATTTTAAAGAAGATAAAAGAAGATCAATTAACATGCAGATCAGTTTTTGGCTAAATAGACTTCTTATACAGTATTTTTCAGGTGCAAGTTCTGTACCTGTCAATTACTTCATTCTGAGTATGCATTTATATTCCACAGAAAATTAGAAAGCATTTCAAATAAAAAGAATGTTTTAGCATAAATTGTATTTATCGACACAATTAAGTAGAAATTTCTTTATCCTTTGCTTATTTCACCCAAGGAAGCATGATATCATCATTACTTGATACAAGTTAGTAGCGAGATGTAACATGTCCATGGTGACAGTGCAGGAAATCTAAAAGGCAGTGTTTCAAAAACATAGACAAATATGAGAAATGATGGAAAGTATCTTTTATATGTTGACATGCCCTCATTATGTTTCAAGTATTAGTCACTCACATTTCAGTCTACTAGAATTATAGATGGAACTATGACTAATAAAATTAGTTGTGAACCAAAATTCAATAGTTGCAAAATTAATTACAGGTTTACAAGAGTATAAACTTACAGCTTGATCAATATGTAAATTGTGACCTTCAATGGTCTTTTCAGTTTTCTTGTAATCTTTGGTCTTACAAAGATGAACCTGACTTCCTAAGACTTCCAGTTATAAAGTTTGTCCTATATCTATACCATCACAAATATATCTCAAAAATCATTCATAAACCTCCATTTCCATTTGTCTTTTTTAAAAAAGTCATTCCACAAATGGATTATGCATACTAAAAAATTTAAGTATCTCTAAACAGCTGTCCTTAACTGATTCAGAAATTTAAACTTTTTTTTAAAAAAAAGGCTCATTAACACTGGCTTGTTAATCACATGACAATATGATATGCTACTATCTTCCAGTCTTCATTTTTCAAATCACCCTGAAAGGTACTAAGATAAAGGGAAATGCCAGGATTCTTTTGATCTTTTTATCTGACAGATGTTAGGAACCCAGTCAAGTATCTTTAGGACATATTTCATTATAGTTTCCTTGAACCTTAAGAAGCATGAAAGCTTCTTTGGTTGGTACCAAAATTTCTTTAAATTATCAGGTTGGAAAAGAGATATAATATTTTAATAGCCAGTTGTACATTTAACTGATGCACATTGAAATATCAAATACACTTTGAGAAAATGTTTCCTTTTTTCTGAATATAATATTGATTTCTATTCTACAGTAAGCTTCTTTTACTAGCTTCGTTCTCTTTCTAAAAAGAGTAGAGATTATAGGTTCACAGGCGAAGTTGAATCTTCCCATTATTGGTAACAATTATCTGTATTCATTCTAGATTACAAACATTGCCCTCCTTGACATCTGGAATATTTGCAAAGGAAGCTGATTTGTTCTTAATATAGACGGTGTTTTCAAGGAATGCATTATAGAACACCTGGGCATCTGAGGTGCTGCAGTGCACAAGGAAAGAACATTTTCTGCAGCATTCTTCTCAAAAGAATTAGTGTGTTTGCTTAGGTGGTTAAGCCTGTTGTGTTTATAACTGTAGCATCACCAGAGGCTTGTCAATAGCCCAACAGGGAAACACTCAAGAATCATATATCTGGAATAAAGCATACCCTAAAGTATATTTCACAGTTGTATTTTTCTTTAACTGTCTTGGTAACATTGTAAACCACAGGAGTGAATCAAATGAGCTATCAGAAAATTGTTTAGATTGAATAGTTTGGAGAAGGTAACATCTGGATTCCTGCTCTTCTTTGAGAGGTGCCAGTGGATAGACATGTAAATGAGTAGAATACCACTAGGAATTTTTCTCAAGGATGAAATTCTTTTTATTGTTCCGTGGAGCCATTTAACTTCTCAGGTCAGTGAGAGTGAAAAATAGTCAAGAGTACTCTACTTCTATCAGATATACTCCAAAGTAATAATCATTCATAGATATATCAGAAACAATCAGGGTACAAAACGGTATTTGCATACAAAATTTGCATACAACTTAACATCTTAAATTCAACCCTATATTTGACACAAGTGATTGCAGACATTGATTCTCCAAACCATAAATTAACTAAGATTACATGCATCTCTTTGAGAAGTGAATTATATCAGATGAAGCAAACTAACCCAAACATTCATAATGCAAAATGATTGTAAAATACAATCAAGTCACTTTGTCATGTTGATAAATACTGCAAAGATCAAATGCTTCAATTTGAAGGAGCCTGATTGTCTCAAATAATAATAAACTAATCATTTCAGACTAAAGGTAAATTCAGACTTTTTGATTGACCCATCATAATGCAATAGTCACTCACTCCTTCCTGGTATTGGGACAGAAGATGTGGTCACCTTCCCACTTCATTACTAATTTAGCGCATGCTTGTTTTCCTAAGCTTCATTCAAAATCCTTTACCTGAACATTTTAAAGTTTTTCAGAGTAAATTTGTTCCATTCCAGTATCAACCCAAATTTTGATTACTCGTAGTGCCTGATATGCTCCCTTCTTTCCAGCAAGCAGTCCTATCCTGAGGGCCATTTCATCTAGAGCTTTTGGGCTGCTATGTTTTCTGATGGTAAAACTGCTCTTTTAAAAATAATCTTGCAATTACACAAGGTTGGTTCATGTAAATATTTATTGTTAGAATCTCATCTTCCATTCAGGCCTTACATTTCCCACAAAGCACCCTTTAGGATTCTGTACAGGATGGGTGAAATATGCTTCCATGGCTTTCCCCACCCCCTTCTGACAATAGTGCAAAACATATTTGCCCTTTCCTTTTAAAAAAAATTATCCATCTGTTCAGTTAGAATGATTTGTGCTTGTGTGGTGTGATAGTACAGTGCCATAACTATTGCTTGTGCCCCCGCGCCCTCTGGGCAGCGCCCCCTGCCTCTTAGGGTCCACTTGCTGCCCCTCTTTCCTCTTAGTGGCCCCTAGGCCAGCCCACCGCCCCCCAGGGAACCGCTCACTTTGGGAACTACTGCTGGCGAGCATAATTTAGTATCAGTGCTTTTCCAGTTGTGATTCATATGATTTCCATAAATCATATGGCTATTTAATTATCTGCTGACTATAGATTAGCCTTCTTTATTTAAAAGAGCATCTTCAGAATATCTAGTGTGAAATTTCACTTTAAGCAAAATAATTAAAAATGGATTGAATCTTGAGATCCATATTAAATTTTAATAACAAGCACTGATTTCCCAAAATACAAAAACATGGGCCATTGAACATTTTTGTCTCTTATGACATTTAGCTCATCTGGAAGGCTTTCTGAATTTTTCTTTTTGATAAAGTGTCATAAATGCATCTTTTGTGAGACCAGACTCCAGTTTTGATCTCTGAAAAGACTCTCTTCCAATAGCACAAAATCTTTCAAAAATATTTAAAGTTTAAGAAATATTTCTAAAGTAAGATTATTTCTGTTGGCCTTTTTTTTCCTTTTAAAATATCTCCTACAGATCTCGAAATACACTGACTTCAATAATCCATCCCTTGCCAACATCTTCAACCTCATTTGAATAGCAAAATGCCATTGAAAAATCAAGCTATTGTTAGATGGAACAATTTATGTTGTGCTGGTGTTCATTTCAGGAATAACCAAATATGTTGTACAGGATCAGAATATTTTACACCTTGCAGAAGGTCAATCCATAATTACACTGACAGCTTATTCGAGGGCATCAAAAGATGCTCTTTTGAAATCAACTTCTTGATGCAAAAAGATACTGAGCATTGATTGGAGCAGGAGCACATCCTTGTCAGAGATGTGTCATGCTCTGCAGAATTTACTTGGTATGTAAGATGATAAACAAAAGAGAACCAAGTTATTAAGGTCAAGAAAATTAGAAGCAGATTTTGTTCTAAACAAATAAATTACTATCTCTGCAATGTTTCCCAATCAATTCTTGGCTATTCCCTGCAATTGTCCACACTGTGTTTAATTGTCTTTCTAAGCAGAACTTACCTTCATGCAAGAAGAAGGAACTGTTAATGTTCAATGCCACTATCCCTAGTGAGGGATATGGTCACAGAAATCTAAGTCAAGGTTTCGATCTTTGGGTTCACCTATAATTTGCGCACCATAAATGTAGACCGAAGTCGTTAGGGACTTTGTAATGACAGTGCTGTCTATAACGGTATCATCAAGCAAGACATTGGCATAAATCATTGGCACTTTGCAAAGTGTCACTTCTGTCAACATCCCAGTGATGTGATCTTTAGTCTTTCAAATCTATAGACTGGCATTTGGATCAGCTAAGTGTTGCACAACCTGCCTTGCATATTAAACTTGCTTTAGCCAATATCTACATGCTAAAGTGATGCTTGGTTTCCAAATATTTTTAAACCATTTGCATAAAATAATCCCGATACTTTCAAGCTTTTCTGTAGGGCATTACAGTACTACCTAAATCTGTAATTAGCTTAATCGATAAAAAAAGCTTTTCTATTAATTTAAGCAAGAAACAAAGTAAAATGAGTAAACATTTGCTAATTAAAATCAGATACAAAGTAATCATGGTTTAAAACACTTTAATTAATTTTTTAACAGAAACATTTTTAATTTATTTTCAAACAAGATTCGTAACACAGAATATGCATTATTTTTTTTATCAAATCGATTCTAAATTGTGTTAACAACCTAATGAGAATCTGATTATACCAACCTAATTAAAATCAGTTAAACAATTAAAAAACACTGCAGTTTTGTACTGTATGAACCACAGAGACTTTAGCATTCATTATTACAGAGATGTTCAGGACGATTGTAAATGGAAGACAATTTCCTACAAAATTACAAGTTTGAGGCAATGTGAATACATAATGGCATGGGACCAGGGTATCTTCAGGAACGCCTACTACCAGCTAATATCTCCCACAGGCCAGTACGCTCCCACAGA
>JANHFO010002961.1:29511-42869 GCA_032468095.1 Pareas carinatus | reverse complement strand
GGTGCCTCCCACTCCCAACCCCCCCAACCGGCGCAGCAAGATACCATGGTCGATGGTATCAAAAGCCGCTGAGAGGTGCCCCGAAGTTCCCCGTCGGCGGGCTGAAGTGCTTATGTGTCGAAGCCCCCTTGGTCACCTGAATTTCACCCGGGAGGGGAGCGGGAGGAAGGGGAAACGAACAGGGAAACAAAGTACAAAGTAAAATGTTTTGAATGTACGATTATTATGACTATAGTTTGCTGTCTACTAACTTATACTGCAATGGTCTTTCTCACACCAATTTCATGAATATATAGCTACTTCATTTTATTGTCAATTACTAAGAGGAATTGTAAGTCACAAAATACCATGCAATGTCTAAAGTCTACTAGGAATTCAGTTTCTGAATTTGTGAAAAATTTAGAAGAAAGGATGTTTGCCTATTAGATTGCTTACCTAAACACCTATTTATTATATCACCCACTAATAAGAATTCTCTGGATAGCACACAATCAATTAAAACAGCATATATATTGTAAACTGAAGACAGCTACAAATTTATGCATCTGATTGTTAAACAGAGTATAATCTTTTCAAGATTAAATACTATTTAATTGAATTAATATATCTAAATTGAACACATAAACCACACAGTTGTCTGGATTCTCAGTTTATTAGCTCCCATTCAGTCCAATCAGGATACCAAGATACCAGAATTAGGGTTTATTTAACATAAAAGGAAAAAAATAAAAGCAAGAACAAAAGGACCAGTCTGAAGTATGAATATAATGAGTATAAATTGTAAAACAAGATTTTATGTGACAGAATATTGTGATAATGTTAATTAGATAACCCTTGGTTTGTAAAAGAGAACTATTTCCTGTTATTGCCAAACCAGGTAGCCATGCCTTACAGTTCTTAGCTGATTCCAGGAGTGTCTTTGCGGTATATATCAGATATAAGGTTAATATGGAGGCTACCATAATTTAAGTGTAGAAGTACAGCAGCCATAGAATGAAGCTGGAATTTAGTTAGGGTGTATCTTTAGCATCTTTCTCATCGCTGCATACAAATAGAGTGGCCTTTAGTGAAGAATCAAATAGATTTGATTGAAAAATCAATAATTTGCAATGCTAAGATGTAACGATTATAAAAAATACTACAAAGAATACATTTTGATAATTAAAATTTCTCAGTAGAAAATATGGCTTCCATTGTATTAATACACTTATTACCCAAAAGATCAGAAAATAGTAAAACAACAAAGCTTAGAATTTGTATTGTATCTCTAATACATATGCCTTTACACTTAGATAATACATTAGAAGTTAATTTGGTGTAGCGGTTAAGGTACCAGGCTAGAAACTGGGAGATTGTGAGTTCTAGTCCAGCCTTAGGCAGAAAACTAAATGGGTGACCTTACATCAGTCACACTCTTCCAGTTCCAGGAAACAGACAATGGCAAACCACTTTCAAAATGTTGCCAAAAACTACAGGAACGTGTCCAGGCAGTTGCCAGAAGTCAACAATAATTTAAAGAGACATGCACACACACACACACACACACAAACACACACACACACTCACACTCAAACTTCTTGCAAAATTAATTGCCATAGTAATCTGTGTACTGCTTAAAAATTCTCTGCTTATGGTTTTTGCACTGATGAGGCCCTTGAAATACTTGGCATAGACTGTAGAATTTCAAACCATAGCTCCTTGAAGTGTAATATATGAAAATGATAGACCTAATCTTATTTCCACTGAGGTCACTGGGAACGTTGCCATTGTCTTCCATTACAGAGAGATCTGGCAGTACAAGATAAGAATTGCTTTCCCATTAATTCATAAAACGAGCAGACACTTGAAAACCAGCCTTTTGGTCCATGAGAACTAGACTTACATATTAACTGTGCAGGAAACAATATTACTTTTATAAAAAATAACTGCAATTATAAACTTGGCTTCATACTTGATTATGACATATGTACCAACATCATTGCTCAAAAACTTTGGCTACCAAATTAGAATAGAAGACTCATTGGAAAAGACCTTGATGTTGGAAAAGATTGAACGCAAAAGGAGAAGGGGACAACAGAGAATAAGATGGTTAGATAATGCCATTGATGCAGTGGACATGGATTTGGGCACATTCTGAGATAGAGAAGATGGGGGCCTAACTTGCTGTGGTCCATAGGGACACGATTAGTCAGTCAGAACTTAACAACTGAACAATATTATTGATGATCAGATAATTTGTTTTCCTTATTAGTTGTAAAATTATTTGTACTGATATTGTTCAAAATCAGGATTGAATTAGGATCTGCTATCTTTGTTAGTCATTAATCCATGCAACTGGCTTTTCCAAGAATCATTAGTCTTCATAACAAAGCTAGTTTTATCAATAAAGAACTGCTTACCAAGGATGGCACACATGTTCATATTAAACATGAACATATGTTTATGTTCAACATATTAAATCTACTTTATTTTCCTTACAACGTTATCCTCAAATATTGTCTGTTAGGAGATCGCTTCTCTTGAATCTTCATTAAAAGTTTTAGTTTCTGCATACTTTTAGTAATTTTATTTTTTTAAAATAGAAATATAATAGCTTTCTTGAAATCCAGTATGATTTGTTTGTGAATGGAAGGTCCTCTGAATTAAATTCAGCTCTTTTTATATATTTATAGAATGTCTATGTTGATTACATATACCGTATGTACTGTATTGTATGTACTAGGACATTTTATTATTGAAGTACAGTGGAAAACAAGCATAACAAGAACTATATTGCCATGATCATTGTCTAAAATGAGAAAATGCATTTTAATATTCAAGGCTTTGTTTTGTTGTCAATATAAAATATAGAATCCTATGTAAATGTTTCAATTTGTCCATTTTTGCATATTCAGAGTGATTACTTTCTTCTCTGATTCTTTCATTAACTTTGGCTAAATACATCAAAATTATACATCAAAGGCAGGAAGAATTTTATACAATATTAATTAAAACATCTATTGACTTTAAAAAACATTAATATACTTTTACAAAGGCCCTGAATTCCTTATTTGATGAATCACATTGCCAATAAGATCAAGACAGCAAAACCAATCTTTAGTTATATTTTTAATTAATTGATTTCTTTAGATTCCTTAATTTGGTTGATCCAAATTAAGGAATGTTCATCTCCCATTCATAGTTCCTACATGTTTGTTTTCATTACCAACGTCATTATATGCACAAAATACACATCTAGGGAAGTAAACGTAAGTACTTACATAGAATTCAATATTTTGTATTGACAACAAAGGAGAGTGTTTCTTAAATGACTATATGGAGGTACTTTATTCATGCGTACAAGTGGTGATGATCAAAGAGAGAGCCATTCAATTGGTACATGATGTATACTCCCTTTTTCAGATTCTGAAGAACATATGACAATATGCAAGTGAGGAATCATTTGAGCAGGACTGCTTTACCCTGTTAGAAATGGCAAATGTAATTGACGTATCATTCTACTGAGCAGTAGACGTATCAATTTCACAATTTAAAATGGACAATAATAAACTTATGAGACATCATCTTGCAATGAATGCTCAGTTTGAATATCAAATGTAGGTTGTTTTAGGTGTACATTACATTGTTATGTAATATGCAAATATATCAGAGATGGCATATGTTTTCAGTGCTCTGATAGTCAAAATAAATTAAAGTGGGCTATTATTGAATTATAAAATATATGAAGAATCAGGAGCTGGCTAAAAATAGGTTAATGAAAAAGTTCAATCCAAAATCACAATTGTTATAAAAGCTGATACTTTCTGTCTGAAGGCCCATAAAACAGAAACCATAGACTGAGTAAAGAATCATAATTTTAATTGTCATCTTTTAATATAAGGGTTTGAATAAATAGGAAAATACTAAACTTTCACATGTGCTTGTTTTCCCAGCAGTATACTTTCCCTTTGACTTTGCTATAAGGACACTCCATTAAAAAAGTACATATCTGAGAAGCTCTTTTGTTAATTGAATGATCTCATTGTAAACCACATGATATTCTGACATTTTACATGAAAACTAAATTTGTGTGGAGCTTTTGACAAGATTCCTTAATTTCACGAAGTAATAATTCACAACTTAAGCCAACTCTCACAGGCAGAAATTAAAACATACAGAGTTTTGTTGTAGCAGACTTGGATGCAAAGCATATTAGAAGCAATTATATGGAAATACTTTAGAAAAAGTCACATGATGATGACCTCATATAGAAAGATGTTTTGCAAAGATTTTTCTAACTTTGTGAAGAATTTTATCATGAAAAATTGAGGCTTTGTCTATCCATGTTTATGAGTAGGACTGAAACCATGGACAACTCCTGCATTTGAATTGCTATTATAACAGCATAACAGAGTTGGAAGGGAGCTTGGAGGTCTTCCAATCCAATCCCCTGCTCAGGCAGAAAACCTTATACTATTTCAGATAAAAGGTTGTTCAATCTTTTCTTAAAAACTTCCAGTATTGGAGCATTCACAACTTCTGGGGGCAAGTTGTTCCACTCATCAATTTTTCTAGCTGTCAGAAATTTCTCCTTAGTTCTAGATCGCCTCTCTCCTTGTTTAGTTTCCATCCATTGTTTCTTGTCCTGCTTTCAGGTGCTTTGGAGAATAGCTTGACTCCCTCTCAACTTTTTCCACTTTGTCCTAAATCTTCATTTTTTTAAAGTTAAAGTCATTCAAACTTATTTTCTTCTGGAATAACAAATGCAACAAGATAATGTTTGCATATTGTTATTCTTTATTCCTCTCAGTTTTCTTTATTAAAAAATGCCATAGGTTCTCCATCACTGGAATAGAGAATATAGAATAGAATATTCTTGATTGGCCAATAAATTTGTCTCTGGTGTATAAGCTCTCAGTGTACATAGAACCAATAAAGTGATAAATCATAAGATACCAACAGAAAGTTATAGGAAAGATGAGAATCATAATAGTAATAAAGTCCTACTACTGGGGTAAATACCTTAGGCATAAGACAGTGCTGTGGGAATTAGATGTTTAGCAGAGTGATGACCCGGGGGGAAAAACCTGTCTTGGTGTTTAGTTGTTTTGGCATGCAATGCCCCAAAACAAAATAACTTACAAAATAAAATCATGTTTAGAATTAGGGGAATAATCCTATTAGTGCAAGCTGCCTATTAGTTAACATTACAGTACTAGTTTATGGATGGATGTGGGCTTTCAAAAATCCATACATCCCAGTCTATTCATTGGTTAACATAGAGGCAATAAGTACACTGGCTTGCTTAAAAGCCCTATGAGATGCTTTAGTCAACAGGCAGATAGATCCATTTGAAAATCTCATTGACCTTGAACTATTCAGTGGCTAACATGGAACTGTGATAACTTGAAGGTGGATTTGGCTACCATAAAATTGTTTTTCAGCTGAGACAATCACAAGAGACTCTGTTGTGGACAAGCAATCAGTGCAAGGGAGAAATCTGGCAAGACAACAATTATTAGTCCTCAGTTAGAAGGAATATGGTAAAAATATATTAGCTACCTAGTGAATTACCAAGTATAATTTTGTTTGGGAAGAGAGAAGTGCAGAGTTTACACATTAGAATACAGGCTCTGACTTATTAGCAGAACACAAAAAATATTCAATTTTCTCATGCTACAACTGTAACAATATTGACCACTAGGAAGAAAATATAATAAATTACAGGTGTAGCATAGTATTTGTTGGCATAGTTCCATCCATACAAGAATAAGTAGCTCTACAAGGTGAGCTACAAGGTAAAATCAAATCACATAGGATACCATGTGAAAGATAACTGAGGTAGGTCATCTCTGGAAGCTTCCCTATGCCCAGGCTGCTCAATTAATCCACAAACTAATAAAGAAAGATTTAATAGATTTAAATTTCAATTCATGAACTTTCTTGGCAAGGTTCTGGCTTAAGCTACCACACTTTAACTTAATTGGCACTATATTGTTTGTGCAGCTTTGATCTGTGATCTCCAATCCATTAAAGAAAGTGCACTTACTTTTTATTGTAGTATTTTCACTTGACTTCAGACCACCTCCTTTCACACAGCTAACAGTTATAATAATGTCAGCAGGAAAAGTAATTTCAGTGTAAATGGAGTATTTGTTGGTTCAGATGACATCTTAAATTGGTTTCTGAGGAGAGATTGAACAGTAAATTAAACTTAAAGTAGGATTAAGATTAGCCTCAAAGGTCAAAATCGCTGGATTGGATGCTATTTCCTTGTTAACCTATTATATACATATATGCTTCCCAAGTCTTTTGACAGAAATCTGTAACCTAAAGTACACATTAATAGCTATTATAACAATTGGAGAGAGATACAAACACAATACAAGTATTCCCTAGACAGAAAGAATAGCGTTTATTAACAATTAACACAAATATAAAAATCACTATAACCCATAGATACCATTACTGTATGACATTATACGGACCAGTTATTTAACTGCTTGAATGTGGGTTAATTTAGCAATAAAATGGATAATAAAATACTACTGCTAGCTAAAATAGCTTCCTTGTATAATTAAAGATAAGAAGCGGAAGAAATACCAACTATAGTGTAAGAAATGGAGAGAACATTTATTTTCATTATTTGATCAAAATGCCTGTTATCTAGTTGTATGTAATTCTCTCCTGTACATTAAAAAGACAGTAATAGAAAGCTGCTAAAGAATAACTCAATGACAAGGAAAGTTATGGTCAACCCTTCATGCAGATAATTTTTCATCTCCCCATTCTCTTTCATGGATCTTTCCATTTTTAAAAAAGTGAGCCAAAAAATTTCTCATCCTCAATTTATTTCCTCTCAAAGGGAAAAAAAACAGTGTCACAAATGATGGTTTTCCAGATATTAGTAAAATACAACTACCAGGATCTTCACCATCTGCCAAGTTAACCAAGATTTTTTTTTTTTAAAAAAGTTAATAGATTCACAATACCTACACCAAATTAAACTGGCTTTCCACAATCTACTAGACTTCAGATGTTTGACAATTGCAACACCTCAAATTGCCAGGTACGATACCTCCCAGTTTAGTGCCCTCCAGGTGTGTCAGAGTACAACTCTTAAGAAATAAAAGTTATCATGGCACATATATTTATTGGAGATTCTGGCAACCACAGTGCCAACTCATCTCAATAGCAGTAGGTTGGAAGAAATTGCATCACATTCTAGCTAAAGGCTTAACGGGGGTTGAAAGGACAGTGGCTTATAACTGCTTCCTTCATAGTTAAACTATTAGGCTGGCAGCAGAACGAATGATGAGAAGTAAGCTCTGCTGAGAAGCCATATCAGCTGTCACCTGGCAAAAGTCATTATAGCAGGTTCATAGCAGACAGACTGAAGGAGACAGGGTCACAATCAGCTGCAGCTTTATCACGCTCCTATTTCCATCAACTATCACTTGTCAGCAGCCATTTCATCAGGGAACTAAAGTGAAACAGAGCTATCATCAACTCAGCTACGAAGTCATCTTAATCAGGATTCAGCATCCATCTTCTGTCACCTGGCCAGCAGAACAGTAGGACCATTCCTCTATTTAAATTCTTATCACCTCAGATAATTATTGCAAGATTGTTGTATTAAGAATGAAAGCCTGAGAGTGATCTTTGCTTTACTGTCCCAATTACCATTCTATTTATGTTGGGTCTTTTCAGAGTTCAAAGCTTGAGGAAAAAAATTGACCTTTGTAAACAAATAGAAAGATTTTCTAGTTGAAACCAGGACAAAAATTGTAGATGCAAATATATATCGGATACTTTCATTAGTGGAATGGACGAAAAGATCTTAGAATAATTCATGGCTTAACAGAAATAATGGATATTTTTGAAATATTAGAAGCAGTTAATGAACTATTAGGTCTTTTTAAAGAGAGTATTATAGTGATTAATGAAAGTGAATAATTTTAAATTACTACTGTAAGCAAAGCAATAATGGACATAAAGTGTTGCTCTATTGTGTAACATTTTTGAATGTAAAGAAAAATGTTTTACAATAGTTTTTAAAATCAGATCAATAATATTTCCATTAATCCCAGCAACAAATAAGTTTCCTTTGGTCCTCTGAGCAACACAGGATATTTATAAATTACCTATATTCATCATATTTAAATTTTGACTGAATGCATATGGTAGCAATAGCTATGATCTTTATAAATTCTGGGAACTGTAGTCTCAACATATCTGAAAGCAACCAAATTCTAAATTCAACCCTAGATATTTTCTTGACTGAAATTCTGGCAAACACTTCTGTTAGTAATGCCATGCTTTATGGATGAATGGACTCAATAAAAGGCATTCTTTCATTCTATGTGTATAGCATAGTCTATACACAACAGAATGTGATACAGAATTATTGTGGAGAAATGATAGTTTCAGAATTAATAATAATATAATTAAAAGGTTATTTTTGGTTATGCCTGCTCCATTCTAGCAGCTATAAATTTGTTCAACTCCTTTTTCATTCCTCCTAGGCCAAGGGTTCCTAAACATTTTGCCATCAAACCTCTCTTTAGTATAACCTTAATGTACACATTCCCCTAAAAATTAAATACCAAAATGAAAAAAATAAATAAAAAAAGTACAGTGAAACTTTGGAAAAGGTGGAGCTATTGTAACAATATAAGTAAAAGGTTCTATGAGCCTCCCCTAGACTGACCTCACCTCAAGGGTTGCAACTCTCAGTTTGGGAAACCAGGCTAGATTTTTAAGTGAATACACAAACGTTATTTTTGAGATTCAGAAACATTGCAACTTATTAACAAGTCATGACTTTGCATTAATAATCTTGCATTCTAATGTACGATTTCTCTCTCTACAGA
The DNA here is from genome assembly GCA_032468095.1 of Pareas carinatus. Classification (NCBI taxonomy): domain Eukaryota; kingdom Metazoa; phylum Chordata; class Lepidosauria; order Squamata; family Pareidae; genus Pareas; species Pareas carinatus. The sequence goes on along the minus strand of JANHFO010002961.1, from coordinate 34,017 downwards.
TTACTATATATAGGTGTACGTGGGTGGAAAAGTAAACTGCTACTTGAAACCAAAAAAAAAAATTGAAAAAGCTTTCTCCTGCAAGTCTGATTTGGGTGCTATTTCTCCACAACCGGATTACTTTTTCCACTTAATTCCAGACCCAGAACACAGAACATTTCTTATGCAAGTCCATCCAAAAGGAAATTCCGCTCGTCCTCAAAGGAGTTACACCGGTAATGACATACCACTGTAGTCAGGATACATTCCCGATTGCTAAAACCTGGATTCCGAGATCGTAGCAGAAGCTGGCAAACCGACCCAACGTGGTCGAGAAGGAAAACTGGGAAAGCGCAATTCAGCCAATCAAAGAAGGTTCTTGCCTATTCATATTTCAATCGTTCTATCGAATAGAAATCCCCAAAGACTGAAGCTGCCGTGGACCCTTTTTAGCCATTTTTGATGGTGGAAAAGAACTTAAGGCTCAAGTCAAACTCAAGATCGGGGGGGGGGGGAAGCCCTCACTAAACATGGAGAGAATGCAAAACTGGAATCACGTGCTGCGACGCTTGGCAGTCCGGAGCGTTCGTAACCATAGAAATGCGAACTTTTGCAGTTACGTGAGCGTAAGCACATGCGCAATACTATTTAATATACCGAGGCGGCTGTGTTGCAGAAGCTGGCGAAGTAGCCCCGCCCCCGAAGTTTATGAACTAACTTCCCGGAGCCGGGACAGGCAATACTTTTTCCCTGCCTTCGCCGACCAAGGGGATCCCGTGCGACCACCTGATCACGATGCAGGGATTGCCCGCCATCCCCGAGGAGATCAGTAACTTCCTTGCAGGTGAATGTGCCCTGCGCGGCTGGGAGGGAGCCTCGGCAAGCGTGGCGAGACCGGGGGGCGCTTTGCTAGTGGCAGTGTAACACAGCTACAGGAGAGTAAGGAAAGAAAAGGGAAGGTAGAAGAAATGGAGAAGTGACTTCTTGGGCGGGAGTGATGGCTTTTTGGAAGGGAAGCTGAAGATCTAAACTTGAGAATGTTTATTTTTCCAAGTGTAATGAAGAAATGGGGGACTCCTTAAGAGGGTCAATAAGAAACTTACCGTAGAGGGGCAGCTGGGTCGCGAAGCAAGGTGGGGTGATGCTTAGCTCTTCGATTTTTAAATATTTGAACAAGAAATGGCCAAATACTTCTCTAACTTGGACTAGGGAAAGATTGATATCAATATTCATCAGAAAAAATAATTTTATACGTTTGCTCTCTTATTTTGGGGATATATTCTTAAAGCCATTTTGGTGTATAAGGTACAGGCTTAGAAACCAGGAGACTGAGTTCTTGCTCCACTTTAGGCATAAAAAAAATCATCTGAGTGACTTCGAGTTAGTCACCCAACTCACTTCACAGGGTTGTTGTTGTGGGGAAAACAGGAAATAAAAGGAGTATATTATGCTTGACCAGTGCCTTAAATTACTTAGAGGTGAATCTCTTGGTGTCTGTGACAAGTTGCCAGGGGGTCAGCAGACAGGTCAAGAAAAATTAAAGTAATATACACAAATTGACAATTAGTAATTAGTTGAATTTGTGGGAATGGGGTCCGTCATGTAGCAACATGTTTTGGGGTTCGCAGCTTTAAAAAGCTTGCAAACCTCTGACTTATAAGGTAATGAAGGTAGAATAAACATCTAACACAGTTTTAATTTGAAAAATAAATTTGTATTTATTAAGTGCTGATGCTGTAAGTGTAAAGAGTTTAGCTAAGAACTTATAGTGATGCTTTAGAAGCATCACAATGCTTGAATAAGTCTATCTGGATTCCTCTTTATTTTCTTGACCAATGTCTAAAGTGCAGAATTGGGACTTTGTTTCAGCTAAAAAAGAGAGAAGCCTTTGACGTTTCCATATTTGCTTACATTTTCATAATCTTAAAATAGATTGTTCTGTGTTATATTTCCTGTGTCGGACATTATACCAGACTGAAAGTCACCTAAGTTTTTTTTTTAAAATATTTCCTTTTGTCAACTATATACTTTCAAATGAAATAAAATCTCCTTTCTATTGATAACTCTATTTTATATTTATGCCAGCTCTAAGTTTCTATCACGGTTGGCTGAAATTCTCTATCCATGGATAAGGAAATGCATTTTTTCTATAGTTAGTGGGCTCTTCTTCTAAGTGGACTTCTATAATGTCATTCAGTAAATAACTTGATTTCCCCCCACCAAAATCCATTACATTGAAAGTTTATTCAAATGTACATGGGCCTGTAAACATTTTGTTTAAATATTAAGTTTTCTACGTGAATTGTCTTAATCAAGAACTAACTACATTAAATATATGAAATAACTATTGAATGGGTTGGATTAGGAATACTGTAGCAGCTCAACCAAGAATTCTCAGGCTATAATTCCTTAAAAAAACATGAAAAAATTATTACATGCCAAAAAAGTCTTGATCAATTACATCTTGGCCAACAGTTATACTGTAGGTTGAAAGATTAGTTGAATTTACTTTTTAAAAAAATATTTATAGCTCTGGCAAGATGTGATTATGTCAGCTTTTCAAGAATGCCTTCCTAGGTGCCAATAGAAATAAATCTACTTTCATACTCTTTCCTACCAGGTAAACATTAGGATTGCATATGCTTCAAAAATTATCTTGAATAAGTGCTTTTGGATCTTGGACAAACACTACACCTAGCCATGAAGGCAGACTGACTTTTTCCAGGCTTCTGAGCAAGCCTGAAACATGCTGCTGTTTCTAACAAGTAACTCTTAAAGTAGTGGCACCTTTTTTCCAGACATGAAATGAAAAAACACCGGGCCGTTGTAATGAATAGCAGAAGAGTGTTATGTTTATTTGGGATCTGAGGCACTTCTTCTTATTAATCATTTTTGAAGTGTGCTGTAATGCAAACCCTTCGAGTTCAGCTCCAACTGACTACATGGAAATGTCTGTATCTTTTTTCCAGCAATCAGAAGGAAGTGCCTTTTTTCAGAATATTTTTAATTTCCCCGATTAGTTTACAGTTTTGGAGACCTTCTACCCAAGAACTAATTGGGCCTTACCCTGCTTTTTGAGATTGATAGAGGTAACCTATCTGCTGTGATTGTGACTTGTTTACTCATTGAATCAATCAAAATTGGCTAGAGTTATACAGCAAGTTATCCTATTAACCATGGCCTACAAACTATAATTTTTGGTTTTGCACACTAAATCCAAAGTAACCCCATTCTGTTTTAGTTTGATATGCTAACTCATATCAGAAGATAGCTTACTCATTTTGAGACTACATGGTTGCAGTCTATTTGCCAGGGAATAAGTTTAATTTTTATTGTGTGCATGGATGGATGTATATTATGCACACATATACACATGTTCAAAATGAAAAAATTAAAATTAAAATCGCTATGTATAATAGGTTTTAGCTTTTGTTTTTATTAACTGTCCAGCTTTTTTCTGAGCCATGTTCTATTTTCTGACTGTTAACTTTACACTAAGAGTCTAAATCTATGATTCTCAATCTTGGCAACTTTAAGATGTGTGACCTCAACTCCCAGAATTCTTCAACCAGTATGAACTTTGTCTAAAGGACAAAAGGAACATAGTACTAAAATCATGGCCTCCCTTTCTGACTTTTCTGTGTATTGCTATTCACTGTTGTTTTATTAATATGTATAGCATGATATTTAAAGAGAAATGAATGAATTTTCCTTTGATAAATCAAAAGTTAAAAACAAGATAAAAATCTTCAGGATAAATGATTGAAATAAGTCCTCAGTTAAGTGCTTAAGTTGTAGAACTAATTTTTGTAGGCTCTAATTGTTCCTAACAGTAGATCAGTTAGAGACTTGTTTTCTCCAGATCTTCCTCCACCCTTCTCCTTCATAGTTCTCATCAGTATTGTGTTCCATATGTGATTATAGGAACTGATTGATAGTGAGAAACCTGAGCAGAAAAAAGTTACAAAGGGAAGAGTGAATGAAATCTTAACTAAAGCAATAGAATGGGCCCCCAAAGCACATTGCTTAAACAAAAACAATTGGACTGTTGACATTTGAAGACATTGGTTGTATTAATGCATGATGTTCATCTAGAAGTTTATAACTAATTTGACGAGCCCTTGATATTGAGCAAAATGAATATTATTCCAGTAATTAATAATGAGAGCAAGGAGTAGGCTTTTGCAAAGTTTAATAAAGCTCTTAAAATTGTTCAGCGAGTCGCCAGTCATTTCAAACTGGGATTTTGAAATCTCACATCCAGATGTTTTTAACTCTAATTTGACGAACCCTTGACATTGACCTGGTTTGCTTATAGCTCTAACAGTGATTTGACTCACCCCATCACTATGCTAAAAGTTTATTTTATTTATTTATTTATTATTTTATTTACATTTTTATACCGCCCTTCTCCCAAAGGTCTCAGGGCGGTGTACAGCCAAAAATAAAGCACTAAACTTGAATACAATAATTAAAAACCATTTAAAAGAATTAAATATACTGGCTGAACTAAAAATTTACATTTAA
>JANHFO010002961.1:14342-24511 GCA_032468095.1 Pareas carinatus | reverse complement strand
AGAGGCCACAAAGGCACAACCTGATCAAGGGCAATGCCCATCAACCCATTCTAAGCGACTGCGAGCTCCTTGGCCAAGTCGTGGGTCAGGGCATCTGGAAATGACCCAAGCTCCGTTTGGAACCGCTCAGGGTCCATCAGGCGCCCGTGGCGGAACCATTTGGTCTGTTCCGCCTCGGTGCGGCAAGGTGTAGCGATGAGGAAGTTCAACCGAAGACAATGGTCTGACCGTGACAGAGGCTCCACAACTATCTCCCCTAAATTTCAGCCATCTAACCACTGTCCAGAAGTAAAAACCAAGTCCAGCGTGTGTCCCCCTGAGTGTGTGGGTCCCTGAATTAGTTGGGTCAGATCCATGGCCGTCATGGTGACCATGAACTCCTGAGCCACTTCAGATGTCTCGCCCTGAGCCACTTCAGATGTTTCAACCACCACCTTGGCGATGATATCGAGTAGCTCGGACAGGGCTGCTGTCATGTGGCAGGGAGCCAGGTACGTGATCAGCACACCCCTTTGCCTCCCAGGGCCCCATTTCACCAGGAGAGACTCACAGCCAGCCACCTGAGGAACAGTGGTATCCCTTGGTAAGAACTCCTCCTTAATTAAAATCACCACACCCCCACCCCTTCCCTGAGCCTGCGGGTGATGAAAGGCATGGAAACCTGGTGGGCACCTCTCGACAAGAGGGACGCCTCCCTCCTGGCCCAACCAGATCTCCGTGATTCCTGCCAGGTCCGCTCTCCCCTCCTGAACCAACTCAAAAATAAGGGGGAATTTATTAATTACGGACCTGGCGTTATACAACATCAGCCGTAGACCCTGGGCCTGAAAGCCTATACCACCCAGGTCACAGGATGAGTAATGGGGTCGGCGCATGCCACCGCTATCATGTCGGGGATGCAGGCCCTTTACCAGATTTGGCCCCCTGCTCCCACCATATATGCCCCTCCCACACATGACAGGAATATTATTAACTACAACCCCCTTGTCAACCCCCCTCCAACTCCCGGTGCCTCCACGCCATGCCTTGGCCTAAAAGATGGCCTCTCACACCCTCCCGCTCCAATAAGAACCCCCCACCCGAACCCCTTAAAATTTTATTTAAAAAAACCCTTAAAAACCTCCTTTTCTCCATTTTTTTTGGCCTTGGCTGCGTGCCACCTCTTGGGATTCCAGGACATAAGGAGCATTGTCTATCACAACTTGAAGAACTAGTCACCCATATAAAGAACTTTATTAGGACCCTTGTAAAAGAAAGACAGGCAAGAAAAAGGAACCGCTGGAGATTAAAACTCAATAGTTAAAACCATGCTCCAAAATCTGTATGAACCTGGTCCATAATTTACGAACCAAACAATTAAACCCACAAGAGTTACAAAGACTTGAACATGAGAGGTTTAACATGTGGGATGCTTCACCAAGAGAATTCATAACAGTATTCAAATCCATATTCAACAGAGTAGAGATACAAGAGCCACAAAAAAATGCTATCAGGCAAAAAGTATCGACAATGCTGGTCATACACAAACCAAAAAGTACACTCAACCCAATGGAGCAATGCACCTTGAAAAATCTGAAACCAGATCAGGACATTATTATTTTAACTGATAAAGGCTGTTTCAACAGTGATGATGAACCTCACATATTATGAAATGAAGGCATTTGCTCTGCTCAAAGATTCCTCAGCATATAGACCAGCAAAGATATCAAATATGAGACTGATGACCACACAATTGAATGCTTACCTCAGCCAACTCAAACAAAATAACTGTTTAATGGAAAATGAACGTTGGAAAACTAGAAGAACAGACGTCACCCCAGCAAAATATTACGAAAAAATAGTCTTTCTCTCTCTCAGTTAAACATGGACAATTGGCATAATGTCTAAAAACCCATTAAGAAATGTTTCCCGAAATCATGCAAAAAAATGTTCAGTAATAATCTAGTGGTATAATTAATTATGAATTAGAAGCTATGTATATGAAATCTACTTGCACAAAGGAAAAGACTTTAATTCTTCCTGTCCATTTTTCATATGAATATATAATGAAACATTTAATAGGTTTCAGGAACATGGAGAGGAAACAGGTCCAATATAAAAGAGGTATATCAGCTGTGCGGAGTTGAGCAAGTATTAGGAAAAGACTGAAAAGTAACTCTGCTAGATCTAGATTGATCTGGAAAATAGCCTGAGTAGGCTTTCAAGATTCTGTTACTTTTTAGCCTGTTAAAATAGAGATGTTTCCAGAGATTCAAGTTCTCGTTTTGAGTTTGCTAGCCTTGTATTGCTTGACAGCAATAGCAATAGCATTTAGACTTATATACCACTTCATAATACTTTACAGCTCTTTCTAAGCAGTTTACAGAGTCAGCATATTGCTCCCAAGAATCTGGGTCCTCATTTTACCGAACATAGAAGGATGGAAGGCTGAGTCAACTTTGAGCCGATCAGAATCAAATGCCTGAGTTCTAACCACTGTACCGCTACGGCTCTTAATGGATTAAAAGGATCATTTCTGCTTCTTTTGCCTTTTTTTCTTTTCTGTTTTACTTGGAGTTGGCTGCAGTCCTGGCAGTTTGTGAAGGGTTCATGGTTTTTGGAATGAAGTGGTGTAATGATGGCCTATACTATAGGTCAAAAAGGTAACTTCAGACATTCTTAGCAAGACAGGTTTCTAAAAGTATAGCTAATGAATAGTGTTCTGCGATTCAGTCAAGTAAATCTCTTTGTCAAGAATCCTCACAATCCAGTATAGGATTGAATAGAATCATAGAGTTGGACAGGATCCTTTAAGCCATCAAGCCCAAAGGGCAGGAATCCCATTTAAAGTATTCTTGATAGATGCTCAAAACAGTTGAGGTAATTAGTTCCATTTTTGATCTATTATTGTTGGAAATATTGAAATTTCCTAATTTTTGGTATCTAGTTTTGTTCTTTTTTGCGACTAATATTTACAGAAGTATTTGATACATATGGAATTTTTGAAAGGGTGCCTTCCTCATCAAAAATTAGCAATACTGGAAATCTTGCTACATCCATCCTAGGGTAACTATTTACTTAGTTATATAAATCTTAACACGAACTATTATTTCTTGCAAAATGAGGCATTGAAAAAGAGTAAAGTAATATTTGTCTGTACTTTATAAAAGTAGATATGCTTTAGAAAGAAGCTCGCTGTGTGCTGAAAACCTTTATCTATGTCTTGCTATACTTGTCAGATGCACGTTTTATCCATGTCATACTTGCTTATAGCATATCTGACTGTTGTGCTGTTGTGGTTTTCTGGAGAAGTCACAAAACATATATAAGAGGTTGTTGCCGTGATGGATTGATTTATCATTGATAGCTTGGGCTTTTGCCAGCAAAACTTTCTTGCCTACCAAGAATAATGCTTACCTTGAATAATTTGCAACTACCACTATATCATTTAGCACTGATAAATTCCTTATTTTGTGCAAACTTTTAACACCAGAACCAGACTTGAGGAATATAACAAATGTACGAAATGATACTAGAATAGTTGTGTGATGTGACTTGCTTACGGTAGTGATAGGATCACGTTCTTGCCCAGGGATATGCTTTAGCACAAGAAAAGTGCAGCATCTATCCCTTAGCTTTGACTTTTCTGCCCTGGGTGGTGTTTATATGGACACAGTTTCTTGTCCATTGTGGTTTATTTAGTTAGTTAATTTATAACTCATCTCAGTGGAATAAGTATCTCTACGCACATGTAATACATTAAAATAAGAAAACAAGTAGAAAAAGTTAACCCTTGTTGTTATTATAATAGCAGAGCATGAACCAGTGAATATCAGGAAATAATATCCCGCTCTCAATGCAAATTCACAAATCGTCCTGACCCTAGGAATGGTTCTAGCTATTGCGTGTTTCCAGTTCTGTTTTAACATTGTATTCAGCAACATTCTTACAGGTATATCTTTGTGTTGTCCTGTAGTTGGATTTTAACTTACTGTAATTGCTTTCCTTGTTCTTGACCTTATCTAAGCATTGCCTTAATGTTTTTTAATCATATTGTGAACTTTTAAGAGAAGTGATTAATTTTTTTTCTGTTTTTCATATTGATGTTTTCAATTAAGGTATGGGTGCAATATAATGCAATCATTATTTCTTCATTACAAATATGCAACTATTAACCTCATGAGAGACTTCTTCAACCCTTAGATCAGATTTTTGAGGTAGTATTACTCAAAGTACCTTCCAGAAATTAGCTGTGGGCTATCATTTTCTTAACCTGAAAAACATTCACTGTTTTTTGGATTTGCAAACATCTTTTCTCACCCTTCCTTTTTTCTTTCCTGCAGCTACCCACAAGAATTTCTTGAAAGAGGTAAGAGTACATTTTTTTCATTTGCATGTGGCTTAAATATTTTTACTACTGAGCTGCCAAAGTGATCTAAAATGCATTCAAACCTCTTGAAAATTCAGACTGTGAGCATATGTCATGGCTGAGTGTGCTGGCTCCCCCTGCTGGAGAAAAAAATGGAAGGCTTTCCATTTCCTTTTTTTAAAATATATGTTTTGCTGCTTTTCTAAAACAAAAAGGCACAGTAACGGAGAACTAAATATTGGGAGGAGGAAAAAATAATTTCATACGAAATCACTGGCTATTGACAATGACAGTGACTTCAAAAGCATTCTAACCTGGCTTCTAAATTTAATGAAAGTGTTTAAAATATTCTCCACTTTGCTTTCTCTGATGCTGTATTTACTGCTGTTTTGGAAAAAAAACTTCAAAGAAGTCTCTTGTAACAATTGCTTATTCCTTTGCTGGATAAATACAGTGGAATCCGTAAGTCATGATATTGTTCCTTTTATAGAGATAGAAGTGCAATATCATTGCTTCCATTACCAGTGAATTTTCCAAGACATTTTCCAAGAACAGAAATCAAATTTTGACCCAGCAAAAGAAGTATTCTGCTTCAGGATGTGAATTTTAGTTTCCTCTTTTTATCTGGTTCTTAACATGTTTCTTGCGTATTTTTTGGCCTATGACTCCAAGGTTAAAAAACAGACAAAATGAAAGCGTCAGCATAAGATATTTCCAAAATATAAATGAGGTACTGGTCAAGTAGTGGAAGCAAATTGTAGCAAATACCATGAATATTTTCTCCCAGAAAAGCTTGGCAACAGCAGCTTGCTATCACATTTGCAAAAATCATAGTTTTATTTTCATAGCTTAGAGTTTCAGAACAAGAATTTAAATAATAGGAAGTTGAAATGTGGTTTGCATATTATCTTCTAATGGATTTCTCAAAACAGATCTTATAATCTCATTAAAAATAGCCTGATACAGTGGGCTGGTTTGAAGCTGAACCTGAAATGGCCCTTATTTTCATGATGCTAATTCATGAGGTCATGACCTGCAGCCTGTGAATGCTGGTGTAAGGGTCACAGCATGAGGTCAAGAAAGCATCTGTGAAACTACAGTAGATTCTCCTCCTCCTACCAACAGAGCAACAGCTAGAAAGAGTAACATTTATTTATTTCATTTTATGTCAAAGTTTATAGGTCTACCTTCAGATAGGATATTTTCAGGACAGCCTACAAAGTTCAGCTGCCTCTTTCTAAAATAACAACTTTACTCAATTGAATCTGTGTGTTCATTTTCAAAATTTTCAGAATTATGTACAGGTATAGAATGTTCCTAGAATTGGTTTGACTACTAAATTTAGATACCAAAGAAAAAAACGGCTTTCTAATTTTCTAATGTAATCTAATTTGGATTTTAATTTTTTTCAAAGCAGTGATTAAAAAGTAAATAATATTTGTCTAAAGTCATTCTACGAATTGATCCCAAACCAAGAATAATTTTCATATACAAGAATCAGATTGCCTATTCAGATAGGCTAGTGAGATGCTGGTAGCAATATTTTTTAAAAAACAAATAGTTTTGACTGTTGAGAAACATGAGGGCATAATAATAGCAGAGTGTCCGTAGAGGCAGTAGAGTTATACTTAGGAGTGTGGAAAATAGTTGACTCAAAACTTGTTATCCAGATTTTGTTGGAACTATCCTGATATATGTTTCTGAATAGAGGAAAATGTTTCAAGTTTATATTGTCCTACCCTGATTTTAAAATAGATATTTTGAGTTCAGAATGGGAATGCTTTTAGCTTGGAATGATTCTGTTTAATGTAGAACAGATTTTATTTTTTGAATTTTAAAATTCAGAGGTTTTAAAGTTGACATAATGTGAACATCTCCTGATTTGAATTCCTCCCATATTTTTCAAGTTTTTGTTGTTGGGTTTTTTTCTTATCTTTTAGCAAAATAAAGACATACGTTTTTCTATCTTTTTTTTTTTTAAGAACCGGTACTGTGTTTTTTTTGCTGCAATAGTGTGGGGGTTGAATTGGAGAAAGGCTAGTATTACAAAGACTGTCTACTAATATGTATTTAAATATCAGGTTAGCTTTCATATATATTGTAATACTCAAAGTGCATCTGCATAAAAGCATTCCTTCAAGGATGGATCTAACAATCTCGATCCTAAACAGATGGTTTATTAGGGCGAATTCATTCATTAAATCTTGAACATGCATATCCTTATTACTTCCTGTGGGAAAGCTGTTAAATCTATGAAAGTTGGAGATGTTCCTATATACTAAAAGGAATATATCACCTTATACTCTGAGAGCGTGTGAATTTATTGTAGCACATGGTTGTATTGTCATCCTGTTTCCTGGACCCATTATCCTTGCCGTTAGTATGCGAGTCAAGTGCTTTGCCATTTGTGTGTTCTGTGTGTTATTCTTTGTGTGCTTGGATTTTTAGACTTTGGATCCTCAACATAACTTTCAAGGACAATGGCATACCTAACACATTATTTGATGCCTATCAAGTTTCTTTCGCCACCACATTTTAAAATTTTCCTCCCCCTTTTAATAATAATAAAGAAAAGAATTGAAAGCTTATATCATGCAGATTCAAGCCAATGAAATGTGCATTCCCCAGATAATTCTTTGAATATAAAATGGTGGGTAGCAACTTGTAGTACTTTATTTATATTTTATTAGATGATGTTTTGTGACTGATTACATTATCTATGGGAATAATTTGGGGTGGGTATTCACAACATGCTGTCAACATTTCCTTGTTAAAGCTCAAGCTTGGTGAAACTCAAGTCTGCTTTTTTTAACCTTAGTTATATGTCGTAAAACTACTTAACGTTCTCTCTCTCACTTGCTCACTCTTTCCCTTTCTTTCTCTCTCTCCCTCCTGCTCTCCCTCCCTCCCTCTCCCTTTCTCTCTCCCCTCTCTCCCCCCCCCTACACGCACACACACAAACACACATTTACAAATACGCATATTGTTCTGTATGTATGTGTATCCTAGGAGGATGAAATCTAAGCCCCACCCCCATCGCAATAAAATTCATGAATTTCTACTCTAACCATTTGGAGGCATTAACTTGCATACTGCTTGTCCTCTCTGCTCTGAAGATTGTCTTGCTCATTAAACATATGTTCACTTATATTGTCAGGGTTTTTTTAAAAAAAAACTTGTGAAGTGTGTACTATTTTATTTTAACTTGTTGCTTTTTTGTTGAAATCCTATTTAAAAAGTCTGTAAGAAAGCTTAAGTTCTCTGAAAGAAGTAAATCTAAAGTTTTTGTGATATAGAAATGCAACTGTTAAATATTCTGGAGCTAAAATACCCTATTAGTTTTTGTAGGTATTTGTTATCAATAAATCAATTCGATATTCAGATGTTAAGAAATGAGTGGAATAAAGAGTTAAAGGTTCTTATATTGCCTAAATAATGGAAAAATATCTTAACTTCTATAGCAAGACTTGAACAATCCTCAGACTTATACAAAAATATTTATTGAACTTCATTACATTTATATAGAAAAACAATGTCAAAACCAGCATCTTGTTGAAAATATAACAAGGATAATGCTTTTTTTAAAACACATGTTGTTACATCATCTTATCATTACTAAGTTTTGGGAGAAAGTTGTAAATATTATGTGAAAAAAGTTAAATTTTTCAGAGGATAATATTCTCTGAAACTACATTTCTAGTACATAAAGGAACCAGGATGGTGCAGTGGTTAAAAGCAGCACTGCAGCCAATTTCTGCTGACTGGCATCTGCCATAAGCCATCAGTTCAGCAGTTCGAGCCTCACTGGCTCAAGGTTGACTCAGCCTTCCATCCTTCCGAGGTCGGTAAAATGAGGACCCAGATCGTTGGAGGCAATAGGCTGACTGTGTAAACCGCTTAGAGAGTGCTGTAAAGGAAAGGAAGAATGGAAGAGAGGATAGGGAAAAAAATGGCAGTGAGGGAAGGAGGGAGGAGGAAGAAAAGGGGGAGAGAAGAAAGGACGCAAGGAAGAATTGAAAGGTGATAGAGACCATTCTACCATTTATTGGTGGGAGAATAATAAATCACCACCACCAAGAGACAACTTTATTAACTTACATCCTGTGACAGTTCTTGAATGCAGTTCAAATCCAATCTAAATACCTGAGTAAATTACATCATTAATATGTGCTTCCTGACTGCAACTTTGCAACTCTGGATGGTTTACATATTGTTAAAATCATTTTAAAATAAGACAATAATGTTTTGAAAAAAAGGATAAAATTTACTCCACAATTGTTTTTATTGGGTATAATTACAGACTGTACGAGGGTGGAAAATAAGTTAATTTTAAACTTAATAACTGCAGCGAGACTTTTGATTGTGCAGTATTGGAAGAACGAACAACTGCCTACTATTGAAGAATGGACACTTAAAGTGATGAACTTTGCAGAGATGGTGAAAATTTCAGCGTATCTGAAAGACTGTTCACAAGAGAGATTTATACAAGATTGGAGAAGATGGATAGACTATATTCAAAAGAAGTATCAGATTAAGAAGTATTATGTAGCTTATGAATGACTAGGGTAGAGATTTGTATTGTTTTTTTTCTTATTTTTCTTTTATAACTAGGTTTGAAAATCAACCCAGTTACCAAAATTCCTCAGTGATCTTGCTGATTCTTTCATTTTTCAGAAGGTTGAAAAAGAGACAAGACCTGATTCTGACCAATAGAGAGTAATTAGTTGAAGATGTTAAAGCAATAGTAGCTTTGAGAGAAAGTAATCACATCATGTTGGGGTTTAAAACACCACAGAAAGAAAAAAAATCGAGCATATTTGTACATATACACTAGATCAGAGATCTCCAACCTTGGTCCCTTTAAGGTTGAGGAATTCTGGGAGCTGAAGTCCACAAGCCTTAAAGGAACCAAGGCTGGAGACCTCTGCACTAGATCACAAGAAAACCAATATCAACAACCTTAGAGAAGTACTGCATAGAATTCCATGGACAGAAACTTTAAGGGCAAATAAAATAATGGGAGTACAATCTTATACCATTCCAATAAAGGAGGAGGGGAAACAAGTATGTAGCTTAAGAAACTGCTGAGGTTGCAGAAGCAGCTTTTGATTGATGTAAATATTTAAAAGTTTATTGATCCTATACATGTTTGATTACATGTAAACTTATGTATAGGAAATGGAAGATGGGTGTAATCTCTAAGTTGATATATCAGCAATTAGCTAATATATGCAGAAAGAAAGTTACAAGACTAAAATGCAAAAGATACCTATATTTGCAAAGGAAGTTAAAAGCACAGAGAATCCTCAACTTACAACTGGTCATTTAACAACCGCTAAGAGTTATGACAGCCTCAGAAAGAGTGCTTCCCAAGGTAAACAAAGAGATGGTTACTTAGCAACTGGATATTACATTTATTATTAACATGTTTACATTTCTAGAAGCAAGTCTACAACATCCAAGGGGACAGAGGGTACCTGATGTCAGCAAAGCAATGGCATTTCCTGTGAGATTCTGGCAGAGAAGAGAGTAACATCTGGGTTAGACTAGAGCATTATTAGATGGATACAGAGCTGCTTGTCAAATGTATCCAATATGTATAGATTAATGGTTTCATATCAGACTAGAAGGAAGTGCTGAGTGGTTTAACACAGGAGTCCATTTTAGATTCTGCGCTATTCAACAAATTTGTAAATGAATTGCATGGGAGGTTGAAAAATGCAGTTATCAACCTATTCAGATAACATGGAAAGGGTGCGCAATTTGGGCGTCCTCCTGGATGCACGGCTGTCTTTAACTGACCATCTGGCAGCCGTCACCA
>JANHFO010002961.1:0-10156 GCA_032468095.1 Pareas carinatus | reverse complement strand
AAAGTCAAATACTAAAACCAATTTAAAATTTAAAAGAATTTAAAATAAGCAGGGTTTGGTTCACAAGGGGTGCAAGAACAGATGAAAATTCAGGCCAGCCCGGCCTTAATGAAATGACTAAGGCTTGAGTCACTGTCCACAAGGAGTCCCGATCTTGAAAGGGCCAAAACTGACAGATTCCTCCAGGTGCCAGGGAAGCTGATACGCCACCACACTCTCTTCAACCTTCGCTACAAAAGGAAGGTTGGAGACAGGATGATAGTTTGCTAAAACAGCCAGGTCCAGGGAAGGCTTCTTGAGGAGGGGTCTCACCACCGCCTCCTTAAGGGAGGCTGCCAGGAGCCCCTCACTCAATGAAGCATTTACTATACCCTGGAGCCAGCCCCGAGTTACCTCCCGAGAGCCCAGCACCAATCAGGAGGGGCATGGATACAATAAACATTTGGTAGTGTTCAGCCGTCCCAGGATCCTGTCCATGTCCTCGAGAGCAACAGCGTCAAACCCATCCCAAACAACACTCACAAGACTTGCTTCAGTCATCCCGCCTGGACTAGCCCAGTCGGAGTCCAAACTGCTCTGGATCTGATCGATCTTGTCCTGCAGATAATAGCTGAAATCCTCCGCCTGTTCCTGCAAGGGATCTTCCCGCCCCTCTAATGAAGAAGAGAATGGTTCACCCCAAACAGGGTGGCGGGGCAGTTATCTGCTAAGACGATAAGGGCGGCAAGGTAATTATTCCTTGCCACCCTGATCGCGCCCAGGTAGGACCTGACGAGTCCTAACCAAAGCTCGATCAGACTCGGAGTGCCTGGCTCTCTAACTGCTCTCAAGGCGTCTTCTCCGGTGCTTCATCTTCCTTTGCTCCTCAGTAAACCATGGAGCCGGGGTGACTCCGCCAGGTCAGAGGCCACAAAGGCCCCAAAGGCACGACCCAATCCAGAATGTCACCAGCCATCCTATATCACATGACTGTTAGCTCTTCGACCGAGCTGTGGGATAGAGCCTCAGGAAATGGTCCAAGCTCTGACTGGAACATATCTGGGTCCATCTGGAGCCTGGAGCAGAACCATCTTCTTTGTTCCGCCTCCCTGCGGCTAGGTGTGGCG
Organism: Pareas carinatus; assembly: GCA_032468095.1. NCBI lineage: Eukaryota > Metazoa > Chordata > Lepidosauria > Squamata > Pareidae > Pareas > Pareas carinatus. The sequence continues at coordinate 9,050 of JANHFO010002961.1, read as the reverse complement.
GTGAGGAAGTCCGCCCTAAGAAGATGATGATCTGACCATGACTGGGGCCCAGCTACTATGTCCCCTACACTCAGATCATTCAACCACTGTCCAGAGACAAAAATCAGGTCCAGCATGTATCCTGTGTGTATGGGGCCCTGAACTAATTGGATCAGGTCCATGGCTGTCATGGAGGCCATGAACTCCCAAGCTGTCTCAGATGCCTTGCCCACCGATGGCAATTTGAAGTCCCATGACAATAAGTCTAGGAGTCTCCACTGCCACCTCGGCAATAACAACGAGCAGCTCGGGCAGGGCTGCTGTCACGTGGCAGGGAGCCAGGTTACGCGATCAGCATACCCTTCTGCCTACCAGGCCCCCACTTCACCAGGAGAGACTCACAGCCAGCCACCTGAGGAACAGTGGTCTCCCTTGGTGCGAACTCCTCCTTAATCAAGACCGCTACCCCTCCCCTCCCTTGTGCACGCGACTGATGGAATGCTCGGAAACCTGGTGGGCACATTTCTATGAGGGGGACTCCCCCTTGTGGCCCAACCAAGTCTCCGTGATATCCGCTAGGTCCGCTCCTCCCTCCTGTATCAAATCACAGATGAGGGGGACTTTACATAACATAAAACCGCAGGCCTAGGGCCTGAGTGCTTGTACCACCTAGGCTGCAAGAAGAGCTTTGGGGGTCAGTACGCACTCTCGCTTGTATGCAGCTGGGACGCGTGCCCCTCTCCATATTTGGCCCCCAGCTCCCGCTATATCTATCCCTCCCACACACCACCTTGATGTTCCGTTCCCCACCCTCCTGCGATTCCCCCCTCGACCCTCAGTGCTCTCCCACCGTGCCTGTGCCTCTCTAATAGCCCCTTGCATCCTCCCCATTCCCTAGAGACCCACCCATCCGGACCCCTTAAAACTTTATCCGGAAACTCCTTTAGAAAACCTTTATCCCTCCCCAAACCCCTTAAAAATTTCTCTAAAAAGCCCTGAAGTTTCCTTTTGGCTACGGACCATCTCTCTGGGTTCCAATACCCATCCTCGAGATAGGCCCTCGATAGTGTGGAGGGCCATTGCCGCGACAGGGGACACTCTCACAGCGCATGGAGTTGGGTCACCGTGTAACAATGCACAATCTATCTATATATAAATACATAAAATATATACCATATAAAATATAAACAGAAAAGGTCCCGGGGGGTATGAAAAAGCAAATTCGGGCTCAGGACGTCATGATAGTATGCCAGAGTAAGTTCAGTCCAAAATGGGAAATAATAACTGGAAAGGAACAGATGGAAAAGTTCCAATCTAAGAGTACGACTAGGAATAAATTGCCTCTGCAGGCAGACTCTGTGCCCTGGAAGTGGGGACTCCAGGGGACTGCCACCCTCTCCAGTCCCCACGACTTCAGACACAAGCAGAACTTAAGGAGCAGCCATCTTGGGTCTGCCTCTGCCACCGTCCTCTCATTCGGGGGCTCAGTCGACCAACCCATGGCATTTCCAACCTTCTCCATCGCCGTGGCCTGCTTCGCCCCGTCGTACAGTCTCCAGCTAGAAAACAGGGGTTCTGAGGCCTCCTCATCCTCCTCTGCATCACCGAAGTCATCTTTCGCTCATTGGGCGAGACCGAGATCGCCGCCCTTCCATCTCCGCCTCCATCTTCATACGTGGGGGGGGGGGGGAGCGACTCGTCGAAAAAAACCCCACGGCCCAGCAACTCTGTAACAACCAGAACATAGCTGCCACCTCTGCTGTCTTCTACGGCGAGATTGAAAGTGAGGCATCTGCGGGAACCGAAGCAACAACCGCCTTCACCTTCCAATGGCGCTGCTGCCACTGTCGCTACCACAGACTCCACTCTCCTGGCGAGTTCCCTGACTTCTCAAAGTCCCCTTGTTCACCCTCGGAGGGCACAAAAGACCTCCTTCGGTAGAGGGGAAAGTCCCCTGGCAGAATTCATGGCCAGGACTGGGCAACCCCGGACCTTACACCCCAAAAAACTCTGTCTTTGCTTCTTCCAAAACCCGCGAACTCTACACGGGCTCCTTCTTCGCTGCCATCTTTTGGTGAACATAAAACAATCCTTGTTTTATTGATTTCATGTAATATTCTAATTTGTTGAGATTGTGAAATTGGGGTTTTCATGAGCTGTAAGCCATAATCATCAAAATTATGACAAATCAAGGCTTGAACTATCTCGCTTTGCATGTAATGAGTCTATCTCATATATTAGTTTCACCTTTTAAGTTGCATTACTGAAATAAATGAACTTTTGCACGATATTCTAATTTTTTGAGTTTTACTTAGTTTTCCATGTTTGTTCAGCTCCTATCAGTTCAGAATGTTGTTGGGGAGCTGTATATGAAACTGTTCTTTGACCACTGTAAATATAAATATCTGGAACCTTGTCACATATTTCTAAACATTTATGATTTTACAGGTTTCAAACTCACATTCCCCAGTTTTAAAAAAGCCAGAAGTGAAATTGTATGCAGTGGCTGCACTATTTGCTTATAGACTCGTGGATGAGAATTCCAGGTTATAAAACAGCATATTTATAACTGCTTACAAAGCAGAATGATGCAAGTATTTAATCTGCCCGAAGCGGATTTTTTATTTATTTTTGTACACCCCAGCCAAAATTGGAATCTTATATCTTTGAGCAAATGCCAGATCTCTGACGCCTTAACAGGACCAATCCCGACTGCCTGCCCTGAGATTTGTTTAATTAATTTTTTTGGCTGAATACTCCAAGAAGCACCAGGTGGCCAGATCTAGTCACTTTTTACATTTACTGAATTGCTTTCAAATAAGCACTGTCTGGGGGCATGGCAAAAAGTTAAACAGGTGGCCCACACACAGCTTTTCATTATTGCTTCTAGCGCTACCACAGTTTCTTGGAATGTTGTTGTCCCAAACCGGTAAATTTTTGTGACTCTATAGTGCAGAAATATTGTTGAATGGCTTGTTGCCAAGGGTCCTCAAACCGCAAGAGTCAAGCCCCTTTGTACGGATGACAAAAAGCACTAAATATCACTGACAAAAACTCTGCTGGCCATACCTCTTTTACAATTTATGAAATGTCATAAAATATGCAAAGGATGCAAATGACAGAAAAATGTGCCAATTGGCCACAAAAGTAAGAGGCTCACACTGTTGTGCTGATCATGTTAGAAATTATTTACTGAAGATCTCTTTCTAATTATCGAGCTGCATCAGCAGATAATGTTTAAAATCTTTTTGTAATATCTTTAAAATGCTTTGAAAAAAGGTAAAAATACAATTAACTGTGACACAACTGTGCCCTCAAACTGACAACAAAAGATTGCATGTTTAAAAGAAGAAGCAACGAGGAAATAAGGCACAAGGGAATAAGAATCATTAAGCTAAAACTTAAAGCTTAAAAATTAGACAAAGCCTAGGACAGTGATGGCGAATCTATGGCATGCATGCCACAGCGGGCACTGAGAGCCAAGTCACCCCAGCATCATCTCAGAGCTGAGCATGCTCAAAAAAGAGTAGTGGCACCAGGCGATGATATCGTAGGGCCACACACATGCTCAGAAAGAGAGTAGCGATGCTAGGTGATGACATCACAAGCCGTAATTCATTAGTCATGACTTGTCCCGGCACTTGTTTTCTAAAAAGTTAGCCAACACTGGTGTAGGAAATCTTGCTGAATTTTCCAAAGGGGGAAAAAAAATAAAGCAATAGCAAAGTGGTATCACTTTGAAAAGTAAGAAGTGGATCTTTTAAAGTAAACATAGAAAAAGAGGGACAACCAGCATGAAATACAATTAGAAGAAATATTTCTCAGGGTAGAAGTTTCAAAGAATTTGATGACATTGATTTGGACCTTTATAGAAGTGAATTTACATAAGTCCAGTAAATGTTTTTAATTCCATCATTTTTTCCTCTCATCTCCTTACTGTCTTTCACATTACTCAAGAGAACTCTACTCTCTCCAGTCCTTTGGAAAGAACATTTTCATGGGTATCTTTGAATAGGGAATTTTATTTTCTGAATTTACCAGAGAATTAGAAAGTGAGACCTGCTGAACACAAACTGGGGGGACAGTTTTGGATTTTTCTAAGAATCCAGGTATGATACTGAAATGCAGATTTTAGTAAAAGCTAGGGACCCTCAATTTTAGTTTGGATAGTGAACATCTGTAATTGTAGTCACCAAACTACTTCTAATCTCCTATTGGACCTCTATCAAGGGAATCACTCTCCTTTTAATTCTATTTGCATGCTGTGTTCTGGTGAAGAATATTACATCTATCTGATCCCATAACATTTTGAGTCACAAAGATAAATGGTAAGAAATATGTAGTCTTGTGACTACAAATTACAGATGCTCGCTGTAATTTGAACATTGATAGTGAGAAGTTGCCAAGAAGCAGAATGAGAGGCTGTTCAAAGCTAGGATAGAAAGCTAGGTGGAAGAGAATTTCTGAATTTCTTTCCAACTTTTAATACTTCTGCTGTAAGTCACAGAGGAATGTCAGAATATGAATGGGAGTGTAGAATTAAGGAGCTGGCAATATTCCAAACCATTACCTAACCAGCTCTCCATAGGATGCATTGGAAGAATATTTCTGGAACATGTTCCCATTTTGTTCTTTTTTATAGTTGGAGTGATACTTAAAAGTTTGTGAATCCTTTTGAATTTTCAATATTTCTATACAAATAGGACCTAAATATGTTCTTTTCTCTACACATGTCCTGATATGGGATAAAGAGAGAATCCATTTAAGCAGATGAGTCAGAAAATTGTACATGTTCAGTAAGTTTGAGGCATTATGGAGGCTCCTTATATACATAAATCTAGCTTTCTTCTGGAAGACAGATCTGTTTTGAATATGTATGTAGTGATATTTTTTTTGAAAGAGTGGTAGCATTTTCTACATGGAAGTTCAGTTTAAACTAGATTTGGCCATCTGTATGTTGCTTGTTGTGTCTTTTGGAAGAAAACTTTTAAATACTGAGTTAAGTTTCAAAAAAAAAATACCTGCCAGAAGTCCTGCTCTTGCTCAGTCCATTTCTGAAAGTTATAGTTAAAAATATCTTGAACGGAGGTTTCGTTTCGTTTCGTTCTGCCTCAGCAGAAGCGTCCCAGGCGCGGAGCTTTTGCCGGATCTCCCTGGGGAGCTCTCAACCTTTCAGCCCCAGAAATAAATCCAGGGGCTCTAGGGGAGCTCTACCTCGACCCGACTGCTCCCCTTTCCCTCTTTTCCCGGGGGAAAGGCTTCCAGCTGCCTAACAGCTGATTTTAAGCTGTCAAAGCAGCTTAATGCGATCCCAGGGCTGGCGGACCTTATGAGTCCATCCTGCAACGTCTACGGCGCCACCATAAGTCAGCATTGCTGTTCCTTAATGTGGAGCATGCAGCCTTGCTGTTAGATAATTGGGCTGAAGGACAGACCCGGGATGCATAGCAAGAAATTTTCAGTGTGCCTTGCCTCTTCCCCCTCCCTCACTCCTTCTCTCCCTCCCTCTCCTTCCTCCCACCTTTTAGCCAAGCTCTTGTTTGACCCAGGTCCACCATTTTTTCATTAGCTCATTATATGAATAGAAGAGAAGGTAAAGTTAGGGAAATGCATAAATTCTGCTCTTAATTTGTCCTGCAGTAAAGTTCTAAGAATGAGACTTCTTACAAGTCACAGTATTAAGCCAATTAGAGTTTGGCTATTGAGGTAGCATAATTTGCAAAGTAACTCCCCCTCCCCTTATCTGAAGTATATACATGAAGAATCTGCAGGTAGAACTAAGTATGCCGTTGAAATAGTCATTCCTGACTGATGTCTTATATTCACCATACGCATAGATCTCAGTGTTCCTATTCCAAAATTCTTAAAGCAAACTGTTAATTCTGAAAATGGAAGCCCAATCTATATGGGCCTCCATATAGAACCCTAGAATGAAATATGAGTCAGAGCTAGAATTGAGATTATGAGAGGTTTACTTTACAAAAATTGTCATTTGCAAGGTTCTTGAGGAGGTATTGCCTTTATAGAAACCTCGTAATTTGTATCTGTCTGTGTAAATAAATTTTGTTTTAAGAATGTATATATTGCTTGTTCTATTAACAACTGTTGGATTGTGCTAAAAATAAATTAAAACAGTGGTTAAATGATATACCAAATGTACAACATTGATAAGAAAACATTAAAACTCTTAAAAAAATAGGTAGGTACCTGAGTGGTTTGGGCAGTATGTCCTCCAAACCCCCCTCTCCTTTTTTAGAAATCCATGTTATTGTGACAATTCAGACATGCAATAAATGTATCTCTTTTATTTTTTCACTTCCTTTTTGGATTAGTAAAATTTTAAAATAGGAAGGTTTTTCGTTATCCACAATGAAGACATTGGAAATCAAACCAGTCATGGTTTGGAATCTTTGTTCTGAGCTAGTTAGAAGGGAAAGGTTTGTCCAATGTTGTGAGCTGCTGAAATTCACTATAGATTTTGAAATTCAAGGTGCTTTTTGTGGTAGCTGCACTAAACTTGACACCTATCGTGTCTCGATAGAATGAGGCTAGAATTGTTAGCCATTGGAGATTGCCATCCCAGTATAACCAATTAGGAAAACTTAGGAAAGTTAGGAAAACTTTGCTCTCTGCATAAGGTAAAATTGAAAGTTTTTAACCCCTGATAATGTTTTATATGTGCAGGGGAATCTGAAGATGGGGAAGATTGTGAAAGGTTTTGTCCTGTTGCTCCTGACAGTCTCTCTCTCGCATCTGACCGTTACGATAAAGAAGATGAAGCTCCTTCTGATGGTGAGTGATTTTTCTAGATCTCATCCTGAATAATTATAATATTGTTGATGGTTGGTTTCTAATGACCTGCATTAGAAGATTTTGTAGGATATGTGGAGAAACAGTAAAGCCTCAGGAAGCATAAGGCCCTGAAAACTTTCTTACCTTTCCAAGCCTGTTAAGGAACTGAAGAGCACTCTCTAGTGGCGGTAAAAGTATGGTGAAATTATAAATGTTTGAAATTATATGTTTGTTTGTTTTGTGTTGAATTAAAACATATTCCTTAGATGTCCTTCATGAGCAGATAAATCAGTGACTGAAATATTTTTATTTTTATTGCAAATGTAAAATAGGATACATTCTAAAAAGATTAAATAAATCATTCTTAAGATTTATTTTCCAATTAATAAGTTAGCTGTACTTATTGAACAATTATTTTAAAAAATTTGAACACTTTCCCCACAATTTATAAAATAAAAAAAATGTAATTAGTTATAGTTTTATTTTAAGGGAAAAACAAATTAATACAGAGAATCATGACTTGCTATATTTTACTAATTAGAACTAACCAATGTAAATTGCAATATAAATATCAACTTATATGAATTTGTTGCTCAAAAATTTGGACTGGTAAATGAGTGCTGTCGAGGAAGTGGTAGTTTTCCGTATACTGATCAAATTGTGTAGCTCTTTTTCAATTGTTGAATGAAAATTTGCTTTTTATAGCATGATATGCTGCATTTTATGTTATTCAAATTATCCCTTCTGGAATATGTATATATTGCATTTATGAGATATAAAATTATGCCTATTGCAGGATGGGGATAACTCAGAATGATAAACTTCCTAACAGCCAAGCAAGCAGAATCTTTATATTCTTCAAATTCAATAGATTGTATAATGTTAACAATAAAAGTTTTCTTCTTTTGAGTCCACCTTTCTTTCTTTTATTCTAATAAAAGAGCCAGTTAAATATCAGCACTAAAATAGCCTTTTAAGTTTTTTTTAAATAAATGTATTTATTGGCATAATAGATTAGATGATGTTTTTAAATGTATTTTTCCCTCAAGGCATTATTAAATAGTATAAACCTTTGTCTTTATCTGCAAATTTGGTGCTTATGGTCCATTTCCCGTGTTTTATGCACTGGACACATTCAACACATTGAATACATATGTAAAGAAGCAAGCATGAGAAATGATTTTTTCTTGTTTGTTTGAGGGAAAAAAATAGACAACTGCTTTTGTTTATGAAAGTAAAAAAGCAATTGCTGAACGATGTCGATGCCTGAGCCTTAAGTATTACTAATACAAATGCATTTGCTATTCATTTTAACAAGCTTCCAAATACTATTATTAAGCTATGCTAATTATATTAATTTGAATATCTTACAAATTCTTTCATTTTGTAAAACATCAAGATTATTTATATTAAAAAAGGCTTATTGAATAAGACAACAATCTTAAAACTATTAAATGGAAATGGAAACAAATGTTGAACAGAGATAAAGTTATCCATAATTTAATTTGGGAAAGTAAAATAGTTTTTGCTGAGCATCTCATAGCTAGCAGTGTAGGCCCCAGGCAAGCATTAGAAAAATGATATGTATACTTCTTGTATAGATCCTATAAAGTTAATGGAATTTACCTGAAGAGTATAATATTTAAGCTATTTATGTTTCTCCCACTCCTCATAAATATTGATATTTAATCTTTATATAAGTTTTTACTGATGTCTGTCCAATAAATCACTAAGATGTCTGTCAGCAGAGAAATGAATTCTATTTATAGCATGGTCTGTACAGAAATAAATCCCCTTGAACACAATGGATATGTGGGTTTAAGATTAATTCCTTAATGCAGTCCCCCTTTTCTCTCAATTAAACGCCTTAAGAAAGTTCATATTTTAACCACATTAACCCTCTTTAAAATGTAGTAGTAGAACCTTGACAGATTCTTTATGAAAGCACATACAAAATACTTAAAAGAGTTCCAGCTATTACATTTGTAAGTTCTACGGAAACATAAGTTAGTGATTTGTGCATACAGTTAAAAGTGATAGACGCTGTTCTAAGTAGAGGCTTAGAAATTATAAGCAGTCAGTGGTATCCTTGATTTAATGATCACTCATCTTTAGCTAAACCTTTAGCTAAACAGTAATTTTAAGATCATATCATAAAGAAATACAATTATTTGATTGTTAATTTTTAAATTAAGCATTTTGCTCATAAGATAAAGATTGTATAAACAAAAATATATTTGTTAAATGATTTTTGCTGACATGTAGTTAAAAATCAAGGA
>JANHFO010002960.1:62259-76210 GCA_032468095.1 Pareas carinatus | reverse complement strand
AGCTCTGCTTTACAGCCCTCCCTAAGCGGTTTAAACAGCCAGCATATTGCCCCCCCCCAACAATCTGGGTCCTCATTTTACCGACCTCGGAAGGACGGAAGGCGGAGTCCACCTTGAGTCAGTAAGAATCGAACTGCTGACTTTTTGATGGCGAATGGCAGATGGCCGTCAGCAGGAATAGCCTGCAGTACCACTTTTAGCCACTGCACCATCCTGGCTCCATGGGAATGCTCAAAGGTTGCAAGTGTGAAAAACGGTCCTAAGTTACTTTTTTCTGGGTCGTAGTAACATCAAATGGTGGCTAAACAGACGGTTGTAAGCCAAGGACTTCCTGTAATGCCGAGCAATTTATCAAGGGGTCATTCATCCCCACTAATCTCACAACTTCAGTAGAGAAGAAGACTGAAGTCTGGTACGGAATGGAGCCCACGATTTTCAAATAAATAAATAAATAGAATTTCAAGCAGATGTTTGTTGCGGCACGTTTTTAAGTACAGGGAGATTCTTACTGAGATGCAATCTCAGATTGGCACGGGAGCCGCATTTACAAGAAGAGTTTCCACGAAATAGGGATGATTGTGTTGAATCTGCACTTCTGAATCAATACGTAAAGCTGGTGCAATGTGTCTTAGATGCTGAACTTGCACTGGGAAAAATCCAGATTTGGGTTCCCCCTCCCTGGTTTATTTGGGTCAAGTGCAGTTGCTCTCAGCCCAAGCTGTTTCACAGGATTGGCGTTGTGGGGACGAAATGAAGGAGAGCCCCATACATGCCCCACAGAGTTCCAGAAAGAAAAACAGCTTATCAAGAGAGGCCGTTTGGTCTACTGGTTAGGGCTCCAGGCTAAAAAGCAGGAAACCATGATTTCAAGTCCTGTTGTAGCCATGATAGCCAGCTGGGTGATTTTAGGTCAATCACCAGGAGATTGTGAATTCTAGTCCCGCCTTAGGTATGAAAGCCAGCTGGGTGACTTTGGGCCAATCAATCTCACAGCCCAACCCCCTTCGAAGGATTGTCATTGTGGAGAAAATAGGAAGAGGAAGGTGTGTTGGATATGTTATTTGCATAAATAATAAAGTTGGGGTAAAAATAAATAAATCCATCAAATATGAACATTTTTTCAAAATTCACACACTTCTTTGCACTGTATAGTAATTTGCTCTGCTTTTTAAAAGACATTTAGCAAAAGTCTGCAGAAAAATATATACAAATTGCTTCCAAAAGCAATGTACGAAAACACATTATGCTGGGAGAAATTGTAAAAAAATAAAAAGCATTTCAGGCCAAACTGTTATGAAAAAAGTATGGAAGTTTGGAGCAAGATGCTCAGGAATAGGGTGAATGAGATTTGCAAAGGAAATGGGGCATTGAAAGAAACCAGAAATTAGCACTCTGGTTTCAGGATTTCCGTGTTTCTAGAAATAAAAAGTGAAGGCCATAAACTCTAACCCAGGAAAAATTCAGCAATATTTTTCTTGAAAGTCATAGACATTAAAGCACAGCCCGCTTGTTTCAGATAGCAGTCAGAGCGGTGCGTGAAACAAATGGTGCATTGCAATTGGGTTGCATTATGTGCCAAAGAGCCGAACTCTCTTGCAACGTTTCAGCCGTAATGGGGAGACACAGCCTGCATTCTTCCTGTGTGGTCTCTCCCCCTCTCCTTTCAGCTCACACTTTCCCACTTGTTATCTCTTCCTGACCTACATACCTGGCAGAGAGACTCTCTCAAGCTTATCAATCAAAGCTTGAAGCACACTAGAGCTGGCTTAGCTGGTTCCTGCATTAATCAAGAGGGAGCCGTAATTGGCCCTTACCTGGATGGCTAGGAATGAAATCCTTGAGGCAAGACAATAGGCGACAGGGGGGACCGTGGCCCGCTGGTCCCTTTAAGGAGAAGCAAAGCCGCAGAATAGCACAGGAGTCGGGAGGGAACCCGGAGGTCTCCCAGTCCAACCCCCTGCTCAGGCAGGAAACGCTGTGCTATCTCAGACAAATGGCGGTCCGACCTCTTCTTAAGAGCCTCCCGTGTTGCAGCGCCCACGACGTCTGGGGAGCAAGTCGTTCCACTGGTTACTTGTTCTCGCTGTGATGCAATTTCTCCTCAGTTCCGGGTTGTCTCTCTCCTTGGAGAGTTTCCACCCGCGGCTTCTTGCCCTGCCCTTGAGGGGCTCTGGAGGACAGGCGGGCCCCCCTCTTCCTTGTGGCAACACCTGGGATAGTGGACCTGGCCGCCATATCGCCATCCCTCTTAAGGAGGAGCAGCCAGCATTTCACTGACAAAGAGTGCTTGGCGATTCTGGAATACATGTTGGTAACAGGCAGCCTGGGAGTCTGTGCATATGGCTGAACTACAGCTCCCATCATGCTTCACCCCTGCACACACCTCCTGGGGAGCTAATAGTAGTAAGACCCAGGACTATGGAGGCCTCAACAGGCATTCAGTAGCAGTTAGCAAGCCAAAAAAATTTCTGAATGAATTCTGGTGGTCCCTAACCCATCTTTAGCTAACCAGTGTTGGAGCTGGCCAATAGTTCAATGGGAAAATACCAGGGAATCTCAGGACTATAGGCTAATTTAAAAATATATCCTGGAAGAAGGCGACAGAAAATTAACCTAGGTATTTTTTGTAAAGAAACCCACAGGATGGTCATCCGTGAAATCATGACAAGCTGAGCTTCACTCAAAGATTTTCTAGGAAGATCATTCGTCTGAGCTACGGATGATATAGTTTGGAATAATAGCATGAGGTTGACTCCACTTAAGACCTGCTCAATGACAGGTTGTGTTGCATTATTGTGTTGTGGGTTGGGCGATGCATTTGACAGAGTATTCATAACTGTCACAGAATTTGCTCCACCCCTCCTGTGTTTTTAGGCCATTTTGAGGACTGATTTTCTAGGTCCAACCTTCATGAGATCTTGAAACGTGAAAAGATGTGTGATGTTTGCTTTTCCCTGTCCTCTTTTCTCCTCTTTCTCCTCCCCACCCCCCACCTTTGGGATGTCAAACATTTGAATAAGAGCTCCTATTTCCCATTTGCTTTTTCTGTGTCTGTGTATCTAGAGATTCGATGGCGTTACATTGAATCAGTGACACCACTAACCAATTTTTTTTAGCCTAAAGTTGTACATGCATTATCTATTTTTTTTGGTTCCATTGAAATTTAACTTCCTTAGAAATATGTAAACACTCAACAATGCATAAATGGCTTAAATGTCTACAGTCAAATGCCAGAGTTAACCAAACAAAAGAGTTGGAAGAGAGATCGGAGGCCTTCTAGCCCAATCCCCAAACCTATCTCAGTCCAGCCTCTTCTCAAAAACCTCCAGCAACGGAGCGCCCACCACGTCTGGAGGCAACCTCTGTCCCACTGGTCGATTGTCCTCACGGTCAGGAAATTCCTCCTAAGTTGTAGGCTGGTTCTCTCCTTGGTGAGTCTCCACCCGTGGCTTCTTGTCCTGCCTTCGGGGGCTCTGGAGAACAGGTGGACTCCCTCTTCTTTGTGGTTGGTTGATTACAAGAAGCAGTGACTCTGAACAAATTGGCAGAGAGAGTAGGTAATGTCTATCTAGGTTGGCATAACTCTACGGATAGTCACCCAAGCACTTGTCATCTCCCACTTGCATTATTGCAATGCTCTCTACATGGGGCTCCCCTTGAATCGCACCCGGAGACTTCAGTTCGTTCAGAATGCGGCCATGTGGGAATTGTGGGGGTTAGGGGTCGTGCCCATGTGAGCCCCCCTCCTGCGCGAGCTGCACTGGCTGCCTGTGGTCTTTCAGGTGAGCTTCAAGGTTTTGGTGATGACCTTTAAAGCGATCCATGGCATGGGACCAGGGTATCTTCAGGAACGCCTACTACCAGCCAATACCTCCCACTGACTGGTTCGTTCCCACAGAGAGGGCCTCCTCCAGGTGTCGTCAGTCAGACAATGCCGGCTGCCGACCCCCAGGGTGAGAGCCTTCTCTGTGGCAGCTCCGGCCCTCTGGAATGACCTCCCCCCGGAGATACACACCATCTCCGATCTCCGGGTCGTTCGGCGTGCTCTCAAGACCCATCTCTTTATCCAGGTCAGGCTGTCTTGATTTCCCACATGTCTCCCTAGGGTGGGTTTTTTTAATTGGTTTTTTTAATTGAGTTCTAATTATTTTAAATTGGTTTTTAACTTTTCAGCCATCATTTAATTATTTTAATTTTAGTTTTAAAATATACTAGTTGCATTTATGTGTTTTAAGGCTGTTCACCGCCCTGAGTCCTTCGGGAGTAGGGCAGTATATAAATCCAAAAATAAAATAAATAAATAAGTAATAAAACAGTTCCTGGAAATACTGGTTCCTACCTTGCTGACTGCGCTCCTTACACAGATCTTGTTTGAATTCAGCCGAAGCAAGATGGAGGCAGCCGGTTCCTTTTGTGAAATCAGAACACTCATTAAAGCTTCGCACATTCTTACCGTCGATCTTCTTTGCTTCCCTTTCTTGTACCATTTGGGATCCTCTCCATCCTGCTTCTTGTAATGGCACTGTGCTAATTGCAAACAGCTGATGGGACATGACGAGTTGGTTGGGCTTAAGAAGAAAAAATGGATTGACCAAAAATGCATGAAATTGACCCATTTATTGAGGGACAAGGGGTTCTGCGAAGCAAACTGGTGGACCAAAAAAATGTTTTGCAGTCTGAAGCTAAAGACAAAAATGTGCATCTCTGGATTCAATGTAAAAATAACCTAACTGCCCTAGCTCCTGAAATGTAATTCAAAATTGGCAATGGAGTATCCACGTTGATTGCACCAGAACTGCAAGATTTGGGGTGAAAACGTGTCGCATTACTCCTATCCCAAGTCCAATCGTCTTTTAGAATGGACATAATTGTTTGGAAATGAATTCAATCCTCCTTTTCAAAGTTTAAAAGAAAAGGAGATCACGAAAAAAAGAGTGGGCTTTTTTTCTTTTTCTGTCTAAATAAAAAATAAATAAAAATTAAAGGCTGTTTCCCAGACTTGAGCTCAACTTTATCCACCATCATCAGTCAAAGCAGACAGTCGAGAGCAATACTAGAGCGAGTAATTGCTCCGATCTATCAACAGCTTTTGTCCGCGAGTCGCCGGGTCTTGCGCGAAGGTGGGCACCCGCTCCGAGGCAGCTGAGGGGCACGGGGTCTCTCCGGGCTGCCTACCTGCTGGCCAGGTGCCGTTCCCTAGGCGGGGGGGGGCGGGAGCGCCAGTGCTCCCCATAAGGGCCGGGTGGGCAGTCTCACCTGCAGCAGGCTCATTTTTCTCCTCCGCCTGTCACAAAACCGTTTGTTCTCCTCCTTTTAGCATTAAACTTCCTTCTCCTTCGTCATCCGGCCCAGACGCTAATCATGTTTGCACAGCATTCTGAGCATCCACAGATCTGAGGAAAGCATTTCCAACCCCCCCACCCCCCCCACCTTCACCAACACCCACGCCACAGTTTGGAGGGTCCTCTGCTCGTCCTTTGCATTAAGAGGCAAGGGTCCCTCTGACCCCGAGACCCCGGGGGAGAGGAGGAAGGATGCGCGGTTCTTGACCTAACGGCCATTCACTCAGTGACCGTTCAAAGCACTGAACAGAGGGACGTAGGACAGTCTTTCGCAGTGATGACCGCCATGACTCGCACTCAGGACTCGCGCTCAGGACTCGAGGTCACGTGATCCCCTTTCGTGAACGTCCGACAAAGTAAAAAGGGGAACTGAACTCACTTAACCAGCCGCATTACTAATCGAACAACTGCACTGATTCCCTTAACAATGATGTCAAGAAAAGTTGTAAAAAAGGAGCAAAATTCACTTCACAAATGTCTCACTTAGCTGCAAAAAAAGTTAGGCTCCGTTGTGGTAAGTCGAGGACTGGATTTTGACCCCATGACCCCGGGTGGGGGGGGGATGCTGCAAAAGTGTGAAAGGCAGCCACAAGTCACTTTTTTCAAAGACGTTGTAATTTCAAACGGTCACTAAATGGACTGCTGCGAGTCTAGGGCTGCCTGAGTGTCCACAGAGTGGCGATCCGAGGCAACCCTGTGGGAACGAGATGTCTTCTTTCGCGCCTGTCTCAGGCACCTGCTCTGCAGGGGGGCGGAATCCGTGGCTGGGAATTTACCCGTTTTAGCAGTCCTAGGAATTGGAGGGAAATAAGACTGGGAGCAGAGAAAAAATGGAGAAGGAAGAAAAACATGAATGATGTTAATGATAATCTCCCTCCAACCAAATATAGTCTTTGAATCAATTCTGAGTTAAAAGACAGGATGGAAGATGGAAGGAAGAGAGAAACATTTCAGGGCACAAATAGATGGATATTTACACATTGTCTGTTACGCAGCACAACATACGCTTTTTTATTTTTTTAGCTTAGAACTGGAAGGGATCTTGAAGGCCTTCTAGTCCACCCCCACCCCCCAGTCAGGCAGGAAATCCTACACCATTCCAGAGGAAATGGTCTTCAGACTATGGTTTACGACATAATTGGATACCTGAATCCAGGGAAGCAGCCTACTCAATATCCATTAGTCAGCTAAACAATGGCTTTGCATAATGTGTCTGTCCAGGCGATAGATAAACGCCGAACCATGATGAAGCATCAGTGAGACTTTCTTTGCCTTGATTCAAGTGTGTCCGCTGACTTCGACGGGTTGTTACTAGGAAAGACCAATCCATGAAAAAAAGGAAATGAATTGTCAAGAACTAACGGTCTCCATTCTCCTACCCAGACTGAGCGTGGCTCCCAGAGGCTTGTAACAATGCCAGCCCCTTTGGAGTTATCTGCAGGTGGCTTATATTCAATTATATAAACAGGTACAAGATGATAATGTTTGACAACGGAGGTATTATGGGGAGAATAAGACGTACTTTATCTTGAATGGAGGTATTAGTGAAAAACAGCTTAAAACTTAGGTGGAGATCTGTAACAATAGCTAGGCTAATTCTATTGTCTTTCTCCCAAATTACTTTATTAGCTGCAACACATTCCTTCTGACCACAGCAAAGCCCCGCCTCTGCTGCCTTCCAATGGAAAAAAATTCCTTTGTAGGACCATTGCAGAGTTCCCCTCAATTCTTTTGGTGGGGAGGCGGGGTCTTCAATTGGATTAAGACCTACGGTTGGTCATCGCGATCTCGCTTGGGACAGTCAGCTCAGGAAACCCCGCTTACCTCATCGCTGTCCTCTCCGCTGTCATAGTAACAGGTGGCCTCATTCTGATCATATTTGGCACCTTTGCATAATGCAAAGGGCCCTGCTTGCTTTTTAGATAATTAATCTTTTTCCCCCCGCGAGCCTACTTGAATACATTAGCAAAACAAGTATGCGAAATTTGTTTATCCCAAGACAATCAACTGAAAATTACCTGCAGGCGCCATTCTCACCAGGGTGCAGGCGGTGAATAGGGCGCCATATGGCGGGCAAGAAGTGGGGAGAAGCAAGGAAGCCCCGACGGGCCGCCCAACAGGTTGCGAAGCTCGCCTTTTTTTTTCCATCTGGAAATTTAAATAGCCAGGCTTTTTTTTTTTAAGGTAGATTTTATTTATTTTTAATCAAAATAAACATACAAGGAAGGCCTTGTCAAGCTGTCAATCTAAGCTGGGATGTTGGGAAGGAATCACATGAAGAGACTTAGATTTTAGAAATAATGATCATTTCTACCATGTTTATCCAAAAATAAGACCGGGTCTTATACTAATCTTTGCTCCAAAGTGCGCACTAGGGCATATTTTCAGGGTAGGGCTTATTTTTGCTGCTCTGTCTCTAGTTGCAACGGACGTACTTCTGGCAAAGGCGTCCTTCTGACTGACAGCCTTAACTAGGGCTTATTTTGGGGGCAGAGCTTATATTTACGAGCAGCCTGAAAAATGGTGCGAGGGTTTATTTTTGAGGTAGGTCTTGTTTTCGGGGAAAGAGGGTGTGCAACCCACAGTTCTTGAACACCCATGGGAGAGGGACAGAACAGTGACGCAGGAAGGAAAAGATGGTGACGCACAACCACTTGACCGCATCATAGGGACCGTGTTGCTCCAACGGAGGAAAGTTCTTCCGACTGAGGGAACTGGGGGCGTCTAGCCTAGTGAAGAGAAGGACTAGGACTTGAAGGGCTGGCGTGAAGAAGAGGAGATCAACCCGTTCTCCAAAGCACCTGAGGGCAGGGCAGGAAGCAATGGATAGAAGCCTATCAAGGAGAGATCCAACCTTGAACTAAGGAGAAATTTCCTGACAGCGGGAACAATTAATCCATGGAACGGTTTCCTGTTGAAGCTGTGGGGGCTCCGTCACTGGAGGCTTCCAAGACGAGGTTGGAGAGTCCTTTCTCTAGAGTGATCGGGTCTCCTGCTTGAGCAGGTGCTTGGAAGAGCTCCAAGGTCCCCCCCAACCCTAGTACTATATGCTTTTCTATGTTTTTTAACCTTTGGGCAGCATGCAATGTAGGCCTGACCTCGTAGTCAGGGAGCTGAAGGCCATTCTCCTATAATGGACCAATAGAAAGGAAAGGAATAAAAATAGAAAGCCACCACCTCTCTGGCCTGCTTAACTTTATTTATTTAGATAGTTGACATCATTTTATCTGAGGAACTACAAAGATAAATTCAGAACCAGTAAAATTGGAAAACTCCACCTTCCAACTCACTGGGAAAGAGGATGTGCTATTTTGTGATGGCTGTCATGGGCCCTAGAACAGTTGAAGTCCACCAGTCGTCAAGCTGCCAAGGTTGGAAACCCCTGCCCTAGAAGTCCCATTGAGGGAAATCTAGACTGGGCGACACCAAACTGATCATCTGGCTCTACGGGAAGCAGTAACTGGGAAATGAATCAGTTCCTAACTCAAGGGGTCTAGTTGGGTCAAATGAGTTCTAGATCTACAGTCTTCACTCCAATCCCCTCAACCAGAAATCTCATTCTCGTGGTAGTACTCACATGCTCTGTAAAGTTCTCCTCACAAAAACAAAACGTGCATGCTGATTTTATCGCAGTTCAAGCATAACTAGAAATGTTTAAGGAAGTCCTCCTATATTAATTTAGGACAGTTATTGGATTTCCCTAGTTCTATTTGTTTATACCATGCATTCATATTAAAGTACTCTATTAGAATAAGTTCCTAATGGAGAATGTGAAATTTATACAGCTGTGGTGGTGCAGTGGTTTGAATTCAGAATTGCAGGCTAATTCTGCTGCCTGCCAGCAGTTTGATTCTCCCAGGCTCAAGTTTGACTCAGCCCTCCATCTTTCTGAGGCTGGTAAAATGAGGACCCAAATTGTTGGGGGTCACAGGCCGACTCTGTAAACCACTTAGAGAGGGCTGCAAAGCACTATGAAGCAGTACTGAAGTCTAAATGTTATTGCTATAATAAATAAATAGGACCAGGAAAGAGGCTTGTGTTGATCTACTGCAGGGCAAATTCACTTGCAGAATGACATGCAAATATACTTTGATTATTTATACCTCAAAGTCCGAGATACTTAATAGAAGGATACTAAAATACAAGAACATCTAGAACAGCGATGGCGAGCCTATGGCATGCATGCCGCAGCGGACGCACCGAGCCCTCTCTGTCAGCACATGAGCCAAGTTGCCCCAGCATCGTCCCAGAGCTGAGCATGCTCAGAAAGAGGGTAGTGGTGGCGTCACAGGGCCATGCGCATACTCAGAAAGAGGGTAGCGGCCACCGGGCAATGACACCACAGGGCCATGCACATGCTCAGAAAGAGGGTAGCGATGACATCACAGGGCCATGCCTGTGTCCGGAATGATGTCCCAAGCCGCGGTTCAATACCTGTGACTCGTCCAGGTGCCCAAAAGGTCAGCCGTCATTGCCCAAGAGACTCCAGGCTAGAACTACGGTGAAAATTTCTGATAACAGGAACAATTGACGAGTGGGACAGCTTGCCTACAGAGATTGTGGGTTCTCCAATGATAGAATCTTTTAAGGAGTGATTGAATAACCATTTGCCTGAAAGGCTAAAGTTAAAATTATGAGAAGGTAAAACTAGTGGTTTGGTTATAAACTCATATGTGTATTGGAAGTAAATATTAAAATTTGATTGTGCCTGATCCCAAATCAAGTGCTGCGAGATGCAAATTGTAAGAACTTGGGTTGCTGGTTCCTGGCATTATGGGGGGAACTAGGAAATTATGGATTATGAATTATAAATTATGGATGATAGGTAAAGGTATGGAAAGCACTGTGAAAGGTAACATTAAAATAGAATATAGTAAATAAGGAAAATAATGTATGTAAAATTAAGATTAATTGTTAAGAAATTTGGTGGTAAAATTAGAAATGGAAAAAAAAAGAAAGAGGAGGAGAAGGGAGGACGAAAAGAAGAAACAGGAAGAAGATCAGAAGGAAAACGAGGTGATGGAGGAAAAGAAGCTAAAATGCTAGAGACGTTTGATGCTGCGTTGCTTGCAGCTCTATGAGTTCACCTTGTTAAGACTGCTAATAATAAAAAAAATAAAAGCTGAATAAAAAAGAAAGAAATTGTGGGTGCTCCAGCAACAGAAGCTTTTCAGGAGAGATCGGATAAATATTTGCCTGAAATGGTACGGAGATTGGACTGCCAAACTCACCCAGGTGCCTTTGTAGCCAGAGCTGGTTTAGAACTCCCTCCCTGCTGGTTTCCATTTTGGCGCCTTAACTGCTACAGGGAGTCCTTGGCTTATGGCTAATCACTTAGTGACCATTTGAAATTCCAAGGACCTCCCTGAGGGCACTCGGGACTCACTCGGCTGCCCTTTGAGTGCTCAGCAACTAGTCCGGATTTCCGCCCGAGGAGCGTTTGAATTTCCTGGGTTGAAGAATGGCCGTAGGTTTGCGGAATACGCGTATGGAAGAATGCACGGAGGTAAATGAATAAGTTTAGAAAATTACAAAATGGGACTGTCCATTCCCACCCCTCGCAACTTCAAAATCGATTATATTTTTCGTGTTTATCACAAAATCCAGACGGCCAGGTGACTCCGGTATTTTCAGGCTGAAAATGATCTGAGTGCCTCTTAAATAGAAAAAAGGGAGCTGAAAAAGGCCTCTTAATAGGTAAACAAACAAATAAAATATGGATTATCTTGTAATCTCATCTCAGCCCTCCACTAAGGGGACTTTCTACAATTCCTTTCTGGTTAGGTTACTGTAAAAGCTATGTCCACATATTTCTGCCTGATGAAAGCAGCCCATAATATTTTTTTATGAGGCTCGTGGAGTGCACTTAAGCTTTCATGGTGCACCTTATTTGCTTAAGCGAACCATTAAAGTCAAGGCCATTTTTTTAAAGACCCCGAGAGATCCCGGAGGCAGACAGTTAATTCGGGAGTCCCAAGTTTCTTCGGATTGCGTGCTAGGACAGCTGCAGTCCAGACATGGCAGGTCGTGCAGGGTCCCCCAGCCGTGCTTTGCCAGGCATCTTCTGAAACCCTTGAAAAACGCAACTGTCTACAGGGAGTCCTCGACTTGTTATCACAATGGAGGCATTTGTGAAGTGAATCATGGCAGCTCGTACCATAATTGTGAAGTGAATCTGGCTTCCCCATTGACTTTACTTGTCAGAAGGTCACAAAAGTTGACTCAAGGATACTGCAACCGTCGTAAGTATGAAGCAGTTACCAAGCGTGCAAATTTTGATCACTGGTCGTAAAATATAAAAAACAGTCACAAGTTATTTTTTTCACTGCCATTACAACCTTGAGCGCTCACTAAATGAACTGTTGTAAGTTAAGGACTGCTTGTACTTGGTTTTATCAGCTCTCTATGGTTCTCACCATAAGGTCTGCTAAAGTCTTATTAGAACATGGTAAGTGTAATGCACTGAGCTTAATGCAGCTTGCTTAGTCGTTGGCCTAAAGTAGCCGAAGCCTGCAGGCCCAGATGAGCTATCTCCAGGAGTCGCTTGTGCGGGAAAATGCCTAATCGCCTTCTGGCTGCCTCCTAGAGGCCACTCTGTATATAAACCTGTTGCGCAGCAGAAATTGCTGGCTTCATACGCATTCCTGCTTGCTGTATGTTACGTCTATGCTTCTCTACAATAAATCTGTGTTCTTTTCTACAACCTGCCTCTTCAATGCCTAAGAACTGAGTATACAACATTAAGTATTGAGTTTAAGAGATTCTAAAAATTATATATATGCAGTCCTAGACTTCATCAACAGAGGAATAGTATCAAGGTCACTGATGCATTAGTGCTGATATATATTGCTTTAATAAGATCACACTTGGAATTCTGCATCCTGTTTGGGTTACCACAATATAAAAAAATAACACTGAGACTGTAGGAAGAGTACAGAGAAGAGCAACAAAGATGATTAGAGGACTAGAGGCTAAAACATATGATGAACAGTTGCAGGAACTAGGCATGTCTAGTCTAATGAGGAGAAGGATGAGGGGTGACATGTGTTTTGTGACATGATGATTGTAGTTTATAACATGATGAAATGGTAAATGTACTTTATGATTGGGATTGCTTTCATGATTGCAGCTTATTTATACATGACAAGATGAATGTACTTTATGATTATGAATGTATCTTATGATTGTAATCATAGTTTGGTTGTTGTATGTATGTGTGTCCAGACACACTTGACCAATAAATTCTGATTCTGACATGATAGAAGTCATTCAATATTTGAGAGGTTGTCACAAAGAAAAGGAAACAATTTATTCCCCAAAGCACCAGAGGGCAAGACGGAGGTAGCAGATGAAAGCACACCAAAAAGAGATCCAACCTCGAACTAAGAAGAAATTTCCTGACAGTGAAAACCATCGGTGGAATAGGTTGCCTTCCTACCACTCTAAGAGCTTTCAAGAATGGTGTTAGAGGTGTCGAAGATGATACAGCTGGCTGATTTCTGCACCAGGTTCTCGATTCAGTCATATAGTACAAAGAGCCCCTGGTGGCACAGTGGTTAGAACGCAGTACTGCAAGCTAACGTTGGTGACTGTCAGCAGTTCGATCCTGACTGGTTCAAGGATAACTCAGTCTTCCAAGGTCGGTTAAATGAGGACCTAGATTATTGGGGATGATAGACCGTCTCTGTAAACTGGTTAGAGAGGGCTGTGAAGCGGCATATGTGCTACTGCTAGAAACCTGTGAAGAACTATATTTTTGTGCATGGTATGTTTTACAGCCATCTTTTTAATGGATCTAATGATAATATTGAAAAAAAACCAGGCATGTGTGTTTCGTGTGTGTCATTGTTGCTTTCTGTTTTTATTTGATTGGTTTGTTTGTATTGGAATATTGATATACAGAAGCTATTATGCCCTTTTTCTTTTAAGGGGTGGAAATTACAGATATTTGTAGCATCCCCAGTATAAACAGTTTTTAATTATTTTAATAAAATATTCATACTGTCACTTCAAGGCAATTTACCTCCATGTTATTTAAAGAGAAATAAACAGAAAAATTATCTCAAAATAACCCATCAAGAACAGCACTGAACCACCAACACCTCACACAGTTATCTGTTCAAAAATATGAGTTGATAATCAAAATAAAATCTTATATAAGAATATGGGTTTGACACTCTGACAGCTTTCACTAGCAAACATTCTAACAAAGTAAAAAACAATAGAAATAAGGAATTGCCTTGCATAAGATCCAAGGATACAGAAGAAGGTTGCAGGATCTGAAATTTAATGACCAAAACAGATTCAAAGTAGACTAGCTTAGGCAAGTTGAAAATAATTTAACTTGATGTCTCAAAATAATAGCTGAGGTCAGTCAGGTCTCAAGAACACAACATCACATTTACATTGCAGATGGTACAAGGTTCTTTATATTTCACAGAGGTAGAACCTAGAGAATCCTTCTCATCATGTGTTTCACTGAAAATTTGAGATAACATGCTTCAGAATAACGCAATCTATAGTAATAAACATGAAATTCCACTCACTGTTCACTCACTGACTGACTGACTCATCACTATATCTCAAAAACCATTAAAGCTACACTAATG
>JANHFO010002959.1:134438-144967 GCA_032468095.1 Pareas carinatus | reverse complement strand
CTTAGGAATTCTGGAAGTTGAAGTCCACAAGCCTTAAAGGGACCAAGGTCGGAGACCTCTGGTATAATGTACATGGATGAAACTAAGAACTTACGTTTAACATTGCTAGATGAAAATATCTGTTTCACATTTTGCAGTACCAGAAAGGTCCTGAAATTACTGATCTCAAGCATATTTGGAGATTATTTGACTGTAAATCAGTTACACTTTTAAAACTAATAATCATCAGAGAATTCTTATATCAATCAAATCAATATAATAAATAAACAGACAATCCCTCCTATATTAAGTCAAGAGTGGTCAGCCTTCTGATGTTTGGAAGATAGCTGCGGGGACTGACAATAATGTATAGTGAATGAGGTTTTGTCCTATACTTGGATAAGGACAAGATTTTAATTTTTGACCTGAATTTTGGTAGCCTTTTTAGGATTACAGTTTTAAGGAATATCCATAGCAACACTGTTCCGGTAGTATACATCAGAGAAGCTGCAAAATTAGGCTTGGTGTATTTATAGAGTCCTACAGGTTCAGATTGTCTACTCCTATATTGTACACCAGGTTTTGATGTGAAGATCCCAGAGACCCAACTCCACCAATATGTTTACTGAGTAAACCTCGGTAGAATGTTTCCTTAGCTTCTTCTCCAAGGAGTTAAGCAAAAGTGACCTCTCTGGATTCTTATGAGAACAAAGAAGACAAAGTTTTTAATATAGCTCTCCTCCCATGAAAGTAAACATAGGTAATGATGAATGGTCACACTTGGGGTATTCTTGCATGATTCAGATCATATATCCAGTCAGCTTAATGAGTGCTGATGTGCAGATATGAAAATAAATGCAGATAGAAATGCTTCTGAATCAGCACTGTATTGGCCTTTACATGTCAAACTCCCTTGTTGGACTGTAATAAAAGACTGCAGTGCATTACCTATTAAGCGTGTTTTAAGAAGTAACTTCACAATACAAAGCAAATACATACATTCATCCAACACACAAAATAAATTTATATTTAGACCCCTCCTTCGGCTTCCAGCATAACTGTGTTTTACTGTTTGACTGGGCCTGCATTTACTCAAGCCATTTGCTCGCCTTAGCTTGCACTGACAATGTTAATCCAATTCAGGTATTAGTGAGTAGATATCGATTTATTTCCATGCCAGCATGCCTCCAAATACATTTGCGCTCTTTTAAATATTGCTTCACCCTGAATACCTACAGATGGTTACATAACTAAGCAAGCACTGTTATTTATGTTTAGTGGTACATCACTTTCTTTCTCTTTCCTCTCCAACACTTCCTCCTCATGAGAATGAAAAATACCTTCTCTTTTCTGTAGATCTGGGAGAGTTGTACTAAAAATCATTGATCCATTTACCTCCTCCTGCTTTCTGTTTGACAAATGATAATCCAAAGGATCTAACTAAGTTGGCAAAGCAGTGAAGGATTATACTGGAATATTTCTTGTCATTGTTTCCTCCTTGATCGCTCTGTAAGAGGCCGTAGTGTAATGACTATGGGTCACAGAAACTTTGGAAACGAGACACTATAGAATAGATTATGCTACTTTAATATCACTGGCAATAAATCTGTCCACTAACCCCCCCCAAAAAAAAATGAAAGAAAGCAAAAAAGTATTAATTGGTGTTGTGCACCTTAAATCTTCATGTTCAGGATAAAAACCTCAAATCATGAAAATGTTTCTTGCAGCAATGGAAGGATGGTAGTTAACCTGTCAGAAAAAACTGTATAACCTTTTCCGGCTCCTTTTCACGACAAAGATAATCTCAGCTGAGGACATTTATGTGAAGAAATAGAACCACGGCATGGAGAAATGCTTGCATCATTAATCCAGGCATTGACTTCCAACAGAGTTCTTTGATTAGTCCGATTCGTTCACTGAATGTCTCAGAGTAGTTATTTCCTTCATTTCTCACTATTGTTAGGTTCGCCAAGTTCAGACTAAACTGAGGCAGAAGCAATGTTTATTAGTAATTTATTAATACAGATTCTTCTATTAAAGCAGCATAAATATCTCATCTCAAAAGTGCAGCCATTCCTTCTTATAACCTAGTGCAAGTTACAGTCATATTCAGAAGAATTAAAAGGACATGGGTGATTAGACATCTATTTGGCATATTATATGAAGGTTATAAGCCATTTTTGTATATATTACATTGTAAAATTGCTATATTTTATTTGATACCAACATAGATAAAGTCCTTGTGTATCGGTATTTTTTTAACATTCCTTTTAATTATTTTAAGAACAGAAGATAAAAGGCATAATATACACAATCGTTATGATAGATGAGTGGTCCTATTAATTTAAATAGGGTGAGTTTCAGGTGAGTTGTGCTTGTAAAAATATTTCATTTTGCTTCATGTGTTAAAAAAAACACTATATGCAGCGCTCAGCAAAAATGAGTACACCCCCAGCAGATTTGTCAGAAAACCTTTCCTTTCAGAATCAGCATTTTCTATGGAACACTATACTACAAAATACTCTCAAAATGCAGGCCATTGTTTGCAAACAAGATTTGTTAATTTGCACACACAAAAAAGTATTTTTCCTAACAAAATCATTCAAGACCATGTTGCAAAAATGAATACACTGCAATGAAAATCGTAGGAGCAAAGCTACCTTTTAGACAACAAAAGCGTAATTAACAAGAATTCAACATAGGTGAGTCTAATGATTCATTAAACAAGTGCCCAGCAGACAGTTGATTATAAAAGGGCCTTACTTAACAAAGAAAGTCCCTTCCCATTTTATGCTGTCAGCAATGGCACCATGTGGAAGAAGAAGAAGAAGAGAAGTCACAAGACCTGAGAAAGAAAATAATTTCTTTATACAAGAAAGGCGAAACCTACACGAAGATCAGCAAAGGTTTACTTATCAGTCAGATTATTGTAGCAAAAGTGATACAAAAATCAGAATTGGAATTTTTTGGCCAAGTGTGTCTGGACACACAAGGGATTTGTCTCCAATGTACATGCTCTATACCTGCCTACATACAATAAACAAACTGTGATTACAATCATAAGATATATGCATAATCATAAAGTATATTCATCTTGTCATGTACATATAAGCTGCAATTGACAAACTGCGATCTTAAACATGAATACAATCACATTCATAAAGTATATTCCTCATGTCATCATGTTATAAAGTACAATAATCATGTCACAAAACACATGTCATGTCACAAAACCCCTTCCTCGTGCCATACGATTCATTTTTGTGATACAGTACATTTTTGTGATAGATTTAGAACTGTTGTAGGATACTAATAATCAAATCTACAAGTCAAAATAGGGGTAATAAATGAACAACTATTTTATATTGTAAGATGTAAACAACAAGTTATTTGCCATTCAATCAAGAGAATAGGTAATAGGAAAGATGAGAAGGTAATAATGATATATTCCTACTAGATACTTTAACAGTGTTGTGTAAGTTAGTTATTTAGCAGGTTGATGATATGGTGAAAGAAACTATTCTTGTGTCTAGGTGTTTTGGTTTACAATGTCCTGTAGCAGCTTCCAAAGGGAAGACGTTGAAACAGATTATATCCAGAGTGTGAAGGGGTCTATAATTATTTTCATCACTCTCTTTTTGGCTCGTTCAGTGTACAGGTCTTCTACAGAGGGGAGTTTTGTAGCAATTACTTTTTCTGCAGTTCTAATTATTCTTTGAAGTCTGTGTTTATCTTGTTTAGTTGCAGTGCCAAACCAGACAGTGCCAAACCATTGAGGTAAAAATTACGGACCCAATGATTCTTTTGTAGAATGGTGTCAGCAGTTCCTTGGGCAGTCTGAGCTTTCTGAGTTGTTTCAGAAAGAACATTCCTTATTGTGCTTTTTTAATGACATTTTTGTTGTCGGCTGACCATTTTAGATCTGTAGAAATTTGAAGGTCTCTATTATTGATACTGTATTGTTTAATATTGTGAGAGGTGATAGGATAGAATGGTTTCTCCTAAAATTGACTATCATTTCTACTGTTTTGAGTGAGTTCAGTTCAAGATTGTTCCATACGCACCACAAGGCTAGTTGTTTAATTTCTTGTCTGCAGGCAGATTCATCGTTGTCTTGAATGAGACCAATTACTGTTGTATCATCTGCAAATTTTAGTATTTTAACAGAGGGGTCTTTCAATATGTAGCTGCTGGTGTATAAGGAGAAGAGAAGTTTAGAGAGCACACAGCCTTGATGTGCTCCTGTGCTGATTGTACAGATATCTGATGTTCTTTTGCCTAGTTTCACCTGCTGCTTTCTGTCTGTTAGGAAGCTTATAATCGATTTGCAGATGTGATCAGGCACAGCCAGCTGAGTCAGTTTGGTTATATGAATATCTGGAATGATAGTACTGAATGCAGAACTGAAGTCCACAAAAAGGATTCTTGCATATGTCCTTGGGTAATTAAGATGTTGGGGTATGTCATGTAGTGTCATATTAATAGCATCATCATTGCTCAGTTGGCAAATTGCAAGGGATCTAGTAGTTGGTCTGTGATGGTTTTCAGGTGAACCAACACTAGTTTTTCAAAAGTTTTCATAATTACAGATGTCAGTGCAACTGGTCTGTAGTCATTCAGCTCTTTGATGTTTGATTTCTTTGGCACCAGAATGATAGTAGATTGTTTGAAGCAAGAAGGAGCATAGCACATCTCTAGTAATTTATTAAAGATGTGGGTGAAGATTGGGGCTAGTTGATTAGCACAAGCTTTTATGCAGGCAGGAATCACTTTGTCTGGTCCTGGTGCTTTTCCAGGCCTTTGTCTATGAAATAGGTCTTGTACAGCCTTTTCTGTGATCACCAGAGGAGGTTTGCTCAAAGGGATGGAGCTTGTAGTGGGAGACTTGACTGTTATTGGTGTTTTTTGAGTGAGGGTGGTGGTGATAGTTGACAGTTGTTTTCTTTCAAACCTACAGTAAAATGTATTTAGATCATCTGCTAATTTTTGGTTCCCTTCAACATGCAACCATCTCACAGAGATATCCAGGCCATCCACAGAAGTTAACACCTCGACAGACCGTCTTCTGAAGAAAATCCCTATGCATGTTCACTGCAGTTAGCTAAAGAAGTAGAAAGTCAAACTGGGCTGACTGTTTCCCATGACACAATATGGTGTACATTGTAGAGGAATTGCATGTATGGGTGTCGTCCACGAAGGAAGCCTTTCCTAAAGCCCATGCACAAAAAAGTCCACCTAGAATTTGCCAGAACCCATGTTGAAAAAGAAGATTACTGGGACACTGTATTCTGGAGTGATGAGACCAAGATAAATGTCTTTGAAACTGATGGCTTCAAAACTGTATGACATTGTAAAGGTGAGGAGTAAAAAGAAATGCATGGTGCCTACAGTGAAACATGGTGGTGGCAGTGTCCTTCTGTGGGACTGCTTGAGTGCTGCTGGTGTTGGGGAGCTGCATTTCATTGATGGTATCATGAATTCACAGATGTACTGCTCTATATTGAAAAAGAAGATGCTACCATCACTCCGTGCCATTGGTCGTCATTTTTCAACATGACAATGATTCAAAACACACATCAAAGGCCACTGTTGCATTTTTGAAGACGAACAGAGTGAAAGTGATTCAGTGGCCAAGTATGTCTCCTGATCTGAACCCAATGGAACACCTTTGGAGAATTCTGAAGAAACAAGGTGAGCATTCCGGCTCTAAAAGAGATCCTTCTTGAAGAATGGAAAAGGATAGGTGTTGCAATATGTCACCAACTTGTTCATTCCATGCCTAAAAGACTTGGTCCTCTCCTTAAAAATCATGGAAGTCATACAAAATACTAAATGTAGCAGTTTTTGCTGTGGGGTGTATTCATTTTTGCATCAACTAATTTGAGTAAAATTGAAGATTTTGTAATCTGTTATATTATTTGCCTTACTTTCATACAATGAGCTAAACAAATGTTCTATACAACTCACTTTTGTCAACATTTTTGAAATTGTTCTTGTGTTCATTGAGATATTGATTGAAATCTTATTTTTCAAAGGGATGCACTTATTTATGCTGAGCACTGTATTTAAAGGCTAAAATTCATACACTAAGCAGTTGATACATGTTGAGAATAATACTAGATTTCAATCCTGCATATTTTCTCACAACCAAATAACAGTTTGATCCCACCAGAGACCTCAAATCAAAACACCATCTAAAGCCACTCATCATCTACTCACCTTCATTTTCACTGTCTCTCTGATCATTCTGCACCAGTTGATCATTCCTTTCTGCTGTCCTCTGTTGTCAAGTCCCTCCATAAAAGCTGATCTCACTAAATTATACTTTAGGTTTGCTTTTTGGGACTGGCCAAAAGTTCTGCCTCAAATGTCCCTTATTTTGTCTGGTTTTGTAAACTAGCATATTTACATTCAGAATAATGACGCTGGGAATTATTTTAATAGTTAGATAGTTTGCATCTTTGTATTAATTTTCTAAGTATATTTGAGAATTTTTTTAAAAAAATAAGAGGAAAAATACATGTTCTAGTTTTTTTTTTCTTCCCACTGCACTTTCAATTTTAGTAAAAATACAATAATTAAACCTGCGGTACAACAGTTCTCATATGCCTTTACATCTACATATCCCTTCCCTTGCCTCTACTGTCTGGATAATAAATCCTTTGGAAAGCTGCTGGTGTGACCAAGATGAGTTGTAAAATTGTGACATCACTTTTGGAGTTATTTATTTGTTATCATACCACCATTACAGCATGGTGATAGGACAATCAACATAAAGCAAACCAAAGTGGAAGAGAGATATAGTATATGACTAAGGAAAAGACGTTTATTTATGACAAGGTAAGCATCAAGGGACAAGTGACGGACAGCTTTTAAAATTATATATATATTCTATATATTCTATATCAATATTCTATATATATAGACTTTTACATGAAGTAAAAGGCAAATCTAAAGAAAAAGAAAGGAAAAAAGAATAAGAGAAAAAGAAAAAAGAAATAAGAAGAGAAACTAAAGTTATGAAATATGACTTCTGACCTTCTCTTCAACAGTTAATTATAATCTTATAATCTTCATCCCTTCTAGATATTATATAATTCCCTTCAAATCCTCTCTTAGTCATCATTTTTAATCCTCAAACCCATAAATCATTATATTTCTTCTTTCAGGAAAAACACCATACACATACAGTAAAGTTTCCTGTCTTCCAGAAAAGTTTTTCACTGTTCTTCCGTCACTGAGCATACAATAATCTTGCTGTGCTTACAAAATATAAAATCAATCTGCCATGAGTCTTTTCTAATTCATTACCTATAAAGTCCCAATAAAAAGGGTTCTGTTTTTTCACAAGGCTTATTTCTAAATTCCTTTGCATCTTCATATAAATTTGTACTCAAAATTTCTTAGCTTTCTCACAAATCTACCAGGCAAACAGCTTTCTTATACTCAGATAAAAGCTATCTAAAATGCAGCAGATATTTTAAATTCATTTTTTCCTTGCCATCTTTCCCTACGATGGCTCATGTTGACATTAGTTGACCGTATCCAACTTTGGCATCTCAAGGATCTGAAAAGTTAAGAATGTGAACTGAAAACTGCTGAATGAAAAGACCCATCCAGTCCAGTTCTTGTTTCTTCCTATAACAATGACCCCCAGATGCCTCTGCAAAAGCTTATGAGGCAATAGATATCTTCTTCTCCTATTCCTTAGCACTCATCAAAGATGCTTAATATGGTATTCTTAGAATTATAGTGCTCCTCATTTGTCCCCCCCTTTCACTTTAATTGATTTATCAGCTTTCCAAACATACTTTTGTATTCTTCTCAGAAGTTTTATCATACTGTTCCTAAAGATAATACTTAATTCCAGCTGGAACTGGCCATTTGTGAAGAGCAGATATGAACCAACTTTCATTGTGTTGTTTTGCCTTCATGAAAATTGGCAGGGTTTATAGACTACTAGCTTAGAACAGTTAATTGCTACGAACTATGTCAGATATGAATTTGAATTTGCAAAGCAAATGGCCAATGAATTATCATTCAGTGACTGTTCTATTATCCATAGGCCAAGTAAATTAAGCTAAGATTAAAGCATTATTTTATTGATTAGCTAAATTTAGGGAAGGATTCTTTTAATTGATACAAAAGTTATCCTAGTAATTCATGTGATAGTATTATAAAAATATAAAGATGTATATAGTACAAATCCTGCAAAAAAGGTTAATCTTACATTCTATACATTGTATTATAAAATTATAATCTCAATTTTCCAGTTAAAATTATTCTAAAAATAAATTAAATATGAAGCAAACATGAAGCATGTCTTAGTTAAAGCTTCTTCTTGAAGCCACATCATAAAAATTTAATCCTAATTCTGATAACACTAGGGGTGGCAAAAAATTACTACCAGTAGTAACAGATGTGAAATTACATTAGATAAATATAATCATTAGTTTCAGTCTCACCCTGGTTAATTTGTTTGTGGAAATGTGCAACCCATTATTCATTAGGTAATTTTTCACACATTGATTGGAAAGCCATGTCGAATTGTGATCCCAACACATTTGGGCTTACCTATCTCACAGTGAACTGCATAGCTTACAATAGTGGAAATGGGGGACAAAATGTTTATCTCAGGCTGATTTTGTGCCAATAAATAAAGTAAATCAATAGCCAGTGAAGTGTGAACAACATTTCTCTGCTGTATAATATGGTTTTGGGGGCAATTTGACATGCTACAAGGGGAAACAAGGATCTTGAACAGAAAGGTAATAAAAGCAAATCATGCTGGTAACAGTTATTGAAGTCATGTGTATTTCTATACTTGGACAATTTTAGGATGTGAAAAATAATGCTCATAAAATTATGAAAACAATGAGACACCCCCAAATTTATTAGCTTATTAGATCTTACTTGTATAATGAATGAAAGCGATGTTCACTGGAACCCTTTGATAAATGATCCTTTTATTAAACAAAGATTCTTTTCCCCATTTCACTTTCTGTCTCTGATACCTTTGAAGAGGATCTGAAAGATGTTTGCAACTTTGATCTGGGATAAATCCAGAGGAAGAGCTGCTTTGCTTTGTGAAGCTATCCCATATGCAATATATATCCACTTCGAATGTGATGCTCTAACAAGAATTCTGAAACTTTATCAAAATGAACAACATTAGCACGAGAAATTAAGGAGAGTATTTCATTGCAGTATTTCGAGAGGACATCAATCTGAATAGAGCTGGGAGGGACCTTGAAGGTCTTCTAGTCGAACCCTCTGCTCAAGCAGGAAAACTCTATATCCTTCCAGATAGGTGCCTGTCCAGTGTTTTCTTAAAACCCCTCCAGTGATGAAGCACCTACAACTTCTGAAGGCAAGCTGTTCCACTGCTTAATTGTCCTCACTGTTAGGATGTTTCTCCTTAATTCCAGGCTGCTTCTCTGTTTGATTGGTTTCCATCCATTGTTTCTTGCTTGCCTTCTAATGCTTTGGAAAATAAGTTGACCCTTCTTCTTTGTGGCAGCCTCCCAAATACTAGAATACTGCTATCATGTACCCCCTAATCCTTATTTTCTTTAAACCAGTCATACCCAATTCATGCAACTGTTCTTCATATGTTTTAGTCTTCAGGGCTTTGATCATCTTAGTTGCTCTTCTCTGTACTTTTTCCAAAGTCTCAACATCTTTTTTTGTAAGGTGGCGACCAAAACTGGAGGCAGTATTCCAGGTGTGGTCTTAACTAAGGATGTATAAAGTGGTACTATTATTTATTTATTTATTATTTATTTAGACTTATTTATTATTTAGACTTATATACCGCTTAACAGTGCTTTACAGCACTCTCTAAGCGGTTTATGCAGTCAGCATATTGTCTCCAACGATCTGGGTCCTCATTTTACCGACCTCGGAAGGATGGAAGTCTGAGTCAACCTTGAGTCAGTGAGAATCGAACAGCTGAACTTTTGATGGCTGATGGTAGATGGCAGTCAGCAGAAATAGCCTACAGTGCTGCTTTTAACCACTGCACCATCCTGGGTCCCTGTGATTTGATTCTATGCCTCTGTTTATACAACCAAGGATTGTATTAGGTTTTTTTAACTGCTGCCACACACTGCTGGCTCATGTTTAAGTCCACTAGGAGTCCAAGGGTTTTTTTTGGTCAGTGAGAGTATTAAATATTGAAAGCTACACAAAAAGGAAAAATATTTCTTAATCACACTTATTTTACAGCAAAAGTGGCCGACCCTTTCCTTTTGAAGGTAATATTCCTTGAGAAGAAAACTGTCAGAAACTATATGCAAGGGTAAGGTAAATGGTTGCTATGATGGAAGCTCTGCTTGTTGTTGTTGGTTTTTGTGGATCTTATACACTTCTTTTTTTTTACTGTGTCCCCTGTGGACACACTACTTTGTGGGTTGCTCTGGCTTGCTGTCACAAAATCTGGTCTGCGAGCTTGGAAACAATCATTGAGTGGCTTGCAATTTGAAAGAGCCATGCATCTGAGATACATAAAAAAAATCTGAGTATCTTTTTTCCATTATAAACAGAATATA
>JANHFO010002959.1:97481-114184 GCA_032468095.1 Pareas carinatus | reverse complement strand
CTGCTTACTTCTGCAGCCAAGATGAGAGCAAGCTTTTCTGAGCTCAAGGCTAAGGATTTGAAATAGGCTTCTGTCTTTGTTGATCTCTCAAAAGACTGTTTAGTTCTCTGTAGAGTTCAACTTAGGAAAAATGTGATTCATGCCTTTAGAGTGATCATTAAGACCTATTTAATAATTTTATTCCCTGCCAACATCAATCATTTGAATTGCATTCTAAAATACACATAGATCATTTTCAGATATTTGAAATGACACTGAAGATTTGCTTAAACAATTCATATCTTTTTTAAAAAAACAATTCTGAGGTTATTTGTATGTATTATTGTCACTGTCTCCATTTATATACCATATTTACACTTTTTTAAAAAAATATATACTTCAAAGAGAGTTCCAACTAGCTATTATGGGAGTTTAATCCCAGTAAATATCAGAGAGTTGGCTGCATTTTATATAAAAATGTCACAATGAAAGTAGGATAATAAATATATTAGCCTTCCTAATTTTGGCTTGGGGCAGTATGCAAAATAATTTGATGATTTCTTACAAGGCAAAATTTCTGGTTGGATTCCTCTTCCTCTCTCCCCTCCCCAACTCACCCCCCAAATGTATCATTAAGGAACAAAATTTATTAGCAACTTTAGATGCATGGCTGGACACATAAGCACAAACCTATCCCAGTGAGATTCCCTTCACTTGAATGGTGCTTAATATGGCATCTTGAATGCATAACTGTTATCCCCCTCCTATTAAATGAAGATATATTATCCGTATTTGTCTTAAGCATTCTGTTTTAACACTCTGCATATATATTCATTAGCACCTGGAATAAGAGTAGGTTTGCACTTTTACAATTGCTGCTTTTCCTTATTTTCCCAGGGCTGGCCCAGATACTGGAGCTCCATGTTCCTTCTCCTTTGCAATTTCAGTGTCTGTCATTCACATGTAGAAAACTCAGCTCTCTATTTAACACATTGCTGGTGAGAGATAGACATTTACAGGGCCCCTCTGCCCTTGAGCTGTTCCATTAGTGCATGGAAAGCACCTTGCAGTCTGTGACAACCGCAGCAGATCGGCACTAAATCAAAAATCAGTGCCAGCCAGGGATCTAAGCCACCATGAAGGTCACAGACATCAACCGCATGCCATCTCAATCCAAACAAAACACACTGGATACAGAGGGATTTTCTCAACTCACAATAGGAGGCAAACGTGTCATGTTAGAATAATCCCCTCTAGTAGCGAAAAGGGTAAACTGACCTTTTTTATATAAGCACTTCGGCACCCTTAATGAAACTTTGAAAGAGAATGGTAGTAATTTGGCTCTGGCTGCTGAGCTGCCTTTAGAACGAAGAAGTTATCTTTTTTATAAGACTGCGAATGAATATTATTATTTAGGTTTTTTTAAAAAAAAGA
Source organism: Pareas carinatus (assembly GCA_032468095.1). Taxonomy (NCBI): domain Eukaryota; kingdom Metazoa; phylum Chordata; class Lepidosauria; order Squamata; family Pareidae; genus Pareas; species Pareas carinatus. The sequence goes on along the minus strand of JANHFO010002959.1, from coordinate 112,771 downwards.
ATAATAATAATAGGTCCAATGTGATGTTCATTGACTAAGGTTGCTAACCACCCTGTCTGTTTACAATATTTAGTTGTTAATGTTTTGTGTGGTTCTAGAAAATGATAACAATGATGTTAGTCAGGCAAGCTAAGGCATAAGTTATTCAGAAATGTGGATGAAAATGATCCTGTGTCTCTCTGGCCCCCTAAAGAAGGGAAGTAGGTGTGTATTTTGGCATATGGCAGCCATCGCCGGGGGGGGCTTTTATCAGGTTCACCCGGTACGCCAGTTGCGCCCCTTTCTAGATCGGGACTCCTTGCAGACGATCACTCAAGCACTCGTCACTTCCCGCCTGGACTACTGCAACGCTCTCTACATGGGGCTCCCCTTGGGACGCACCCGGAGGCTCCAGTTGGTTCAGAATGCGGCCACACGGGGGATCATGGGGGTCAGGGGTCCTTCCCATGTGACCCCCTCCTACGTGAGCTGCACTGGTTATCGGTAGTCTTCTGGGTGCGCTTCAAGTTGCTAGTTACTATCTTTAAAGCGCTCCATGGCTTAAGACCTAGGTATTTACAGGATCGCATTTTACCAGCAAATACCTCCCATCGACCAGTACGCTCCCACAAGAGGGCCTCCTCAGGGTGCCATCAGCCAGACAATGTCAGCTGGCGACTCCCAGGGGGAGAGCCTTCTCTGTGGCAGCACCCACTGTCTGGAATGACCTCCCCCCAGAGATAAGGATATCAGAACTTCATGCTTTCCGCCATGCCTTAAAGACTCACCTCTTTGTCCAGGCCAGATTGGCTTAGTCTCCCCTCCCCCCCTTCATTATTTTAGATTCCTTTATCTGGTTTTAAATTGGTTTTAATATTTGATTTTCAAAATTCAGTCACAATTTAATACTTTTAATATAGCTTTTCATCTTGATGTTTGTATTTTATGTATTTTTATATGGCTGTACACCGCCCTGAGTCCCTTTGTGGAGAAAGGCGGTATAGAAATCTAATAATAAATAAATAAACAAATTTTATGAGCTTGGGCTGTGTTGCTGGAATGCAGAAGATTGAACAGGAGGACTCCCTGGTTTTCTTGCCTTTGCATGATTCCATGCACACACCTCCCCAAAACCTACAGAAGCCGTAGGAATGTCTTTGCAAATGAATCAAACAGCAGAGGCTCCTTCCATGTAACAGAAAGAAGCAATCTGCTTCCATCAGCAGAGGGTGTGTGGGGTAGAATAGGGGAACGTGTTTTCTTAATGCATTAAGTTTATGTTTTTTTAACCATTAGTTCCAGGGATAGGAGACATCCTTTGGTCTTCCTACCAGGAGCAAGATGTCGGGCTGATACTGGAATCAAAGACTAGCAGGAAGCTGCAAGATTGTGTACAATGCAGAGAAAGAAAACTGCTCTTCACATTGAGTAGGTTATAAACAGGCAACCAAATAAACTTCCTCCTCCTATAGCATTAATGGCGAACTTATGGCACGCGTGCCACAGTGGGCACACAGAGCCCTCCTGCTGTCATGCGAGTCAAGTCACCCCAGCATCGTCCCAGAGCTTGCTCAGAAAAAGAGCAGCGGCACCGGGGGATAGCATCATGGGGCCATGCGCATGCTCGGAAAGAGAGTTGCAGCGCCAGGCAATGACATTATGAGTCGTGACTCATTAGCCACGACTCATCCAGGCACTCAATGTCTAAAAGATTAGCCATCACTGTCCTATAGGCTGTATGTTTTTAGAGTGAAAGCATCTTAACTAGTTGCTTTCTCTTTGGGTTGCTCTTGGTGAGGTGAGCATTTCTTCTAGGAATATATCCACATCTTTCAGAGGTTTCTAGGATTCTCCACTTCTTTTGATATTGTGTGCTGTTTTTAACAGCCAGTTTACTATTGGACAAGGAATCGGTCCCAAAATTGTCCTTAGAATTCAAAACAGCCTCCCTAAACATGATTCTCCTCTGATGAGCCGGAACTAAAACCCTCAGAATTTCAAGCCACTATGATCAATGCAGGCTCAACATATAATTAGTTTGTTGGTGGTTTTGACTGTTGGGTTTTACATTTGGATTGGACCACACCCCGGAAGGAACAGAATTAGAAGAGACAGCATAAAGCTGCGGTCCCCAACCTTTTTGGCCCCAGGTTTCATGGCAGAAAATCTTTCCACAAACGGGGGTGGGGTGGGTGATTTTGGTTTCACATACTTACCCACCACTCACCTCCAGCTGTGTGGCTCAGTTCTTAACAGGCCTTAGACCAGTACCAGTTCATGGCCCCGAGGGTTGGGGACCTCTGACATAAGGCATGATAAGTGCCTTCTTTCTTTTTTACTCTGTGTAATGCCCATAAAGCCCATAACAGGCCTTCAATTGTGTGGTTGCAGACTCCTTGATTGTATTGATGCTTTCCCTGTGCAGTTGCTCCACAGCCCAGGATCCTACATCTTTCATGACTTTTATTGTAAAGAATGGGATAGATTCACTTGCATAGATAAGGAAGCTTAAATATTTCAATCTCTGTGAATTTCATTGCAAGGTTTGATCTATTTATAGGTAACCATTGTTAAGCAAACTGCCTCATTTAGCAATTGTTTGCAATTACAATAAAGATGAAAAAGTAACTTGATGACCTATCCTTGCTTTTGTGACCACTGCAGGTCTGCAAAACAAAGGAAAGTTGAAGCAAGAGTGTTAGCAGATTTACGGTTTCATTTTGCAATTGCTTTACTTAACGACCAAGTGACTGATCTCAGTGTTGATCACAAAATGAGGACAAACTGCATTCTCTGGTCTAATACATAGATTAAACAAGACTGTACTGCGTGGATTTGTGTACTTGTGTACTTCTGCAAATTTTGCATTGCAGCACTTAAAATGTAACTTTTAGGGGAAAAGAAAAAGTAACACCCCTCTATTTTAATGAAGCAGCTAGTGGGAGGGGGTGTCCATTATTCCTGATTGTCCATTAAATCGGAAAGTATGTCATCAACAGCAATGTTATTATGCAAATTATATTTGTGTCATTTCATGTCAATTGCATAATGACACAAATTGATGCAAATGATGTAATTATGCAAATGACCTAAATGATGTAAATACCACAAGAATTCATCTGTTGCATCCAAAATTCATTACCTTAAGGTCTGCTAAATTGAGATTTCACTGCATTTTTAATGTCCCACATTGGAATAAAATACGTTCAGTCATGTATTGTGAGAAAATATGCATTTATATGTATATGTGTTCATTTATAGAGGTTACAATCTTTACATGCCTGTGAACAATCCATTGATTTGTAAAACATTTCCAGTAGCAAAGCAGAATAAACAGGATATCACAAGAAAAGAATAAAAATCCTGAATGCCAGTACTTTGTCTTTCAGAAACTTCAGGAGTGTTAAAGTAATTTTCCACAATCTGATGTCATGGGAAATGTAGTCAACGAAGCCAGAAGACACTGGAACTACCTTGAAGACCAAAAGTGACACCGTTTAATCCTGTAATTCTGACTTACTCTGTGTTGACTTTGTAGTGCATTTCAAAAAGAAGGAAATATCACTTTTAAGCCACCATTACATTGGACTGATGACAGCCAGGTGTTAGTGGCTAAATTTAAGCTGATTAAGTTTAGTCCAAATGAAGATATTGCCATTCTGAATGCAAACTCACAGCAACTGGCCTATTGTCCCTAAGTGTTTATTGGAACTGAGAGCTTCTTGATGACTCCGTGAATCAAGACACATTCACGCAAAAGCTAGTCCAAGAATGGAAGGAGTTTCCTGCTCAGCTGCCACTCCTTCCACTTTGGGAAGATTTCTCTCAAATTTCTTTCTTGTTCAAGCCTTTTTAATTTGGCTTCATTTAACAATGACTATAAATAGTCTTGTAAGATTTTAATTATGTGTTTTACTTGAAGGCAAGGTATATACAATGTAAATAACAATAATTAAGGTCACTTGACTCCCTGTCAACCTTCAAGAGCCTATGTATATGTCAGGATATTATAATAAGCCCAACTGCAATGCAGTATAATGCATTCTGTAAATATACCTTTTATCTAATTTCATTAAAAGATTTAAATGTTATTGATCATATTGACTCCTTTCCCCCCATTTCATTATTTCATTTCTTGGCTCAGTTCCATCTCTTATATATTTTTCTACATATAAACGTAGATGTTCACGTTATATGGGGCAAAACCTGGTCATGTAACTTTGTGAGTTGAACTACATGTTTTAAGAAAAAATAACTACCAGTGCACATCTCAAGAGGATTTAGCTCCGAGGTCTAATCGCTGATATGCATCAGGCACCCTTCTACTAAACTTAAAATATGGTATGGTCCTTCTTGACTGGCCAAGCAGCTTGCAAACCTGCGTAGAGCTTAATGGCAACTCCCTTGAAGGATGCAGAGCTGAAATGGGCACATTTGTTCAACCATTCAAGCTGAATACATATGCAATAAATAAAGTTCAAACTGTCCAAAGAACTGCTGACACAGTTCTACAAAGGAATCATTGAGTCCGTAATCTGCACCTTAATAACTGTCTGGTTTGGCAATGCAACCGAACCAGATAAACACAGACTTCAAAGGATAATTAGAACTGCAGAAAAAATAATTGCTACAAAATTCCCCTCCATTGCTTGTACACTGAACAAGCCAAAAAGAGAGCGATGAAAATAATTATGGACCCCTCACACCCTGGACATAATCTGTTTCAACTTCTTCCCTCTGGTTGCCGCTACGGTGCATTGCAAGCCAAAACAACTAGACATAAGGACAGTTACTTCCCTCATGTCATCAACCTACTAAACAGCTGACTTACAGGACAGTGTTAATGCGGAGGGTGTCTTTGCCACAGGATGCACTGCGTTTTTGTGACATGATGTTTGCACTTTATAACATGATGACATGATTAATTTATATGCACTTTATGACTATGAATGTATCTTATGCTTATATATACAACTGATTATGCCTATATATGCAATGACTATGCCTCTATATACAAATGATCATGATTATGCTTATATATTCAAATGTTTATGAAATGTAACTTTGACTGTATTTTTATTGCAACCACAGTTGTATGTAGGTATTGAGCATGTTCACTGAAGACAAATTCCTTGTGTGTCTTGACACACATGGCAAAATAACTGCTGATTCTGACTCTGACCTGTGTGTATTTACATAATCACATTCAGCAGCTCCACTATGATGAAATGAAACATGCAAATAAGTGATGAATGCCACATATCTGAATTCACAGTTAGTGTGTTGTCTGAATACACCCACAGGCATGAAGAAAGAAAATAAGGGTTTGGGGGCGAACCGCTATTCCATATTAGCAGCATGCTATCAAAGACTGGACACAAAACGTATCATCTCAGCATCCCCTTCCAGGTGTGCTAAATCTCAGCTCTCTGTATTCCCGTTCAAAACCCATCTGCCTACATATCATCTTAATACTGTTTTCTTAGTACTATAGAATATCCACCATGCTGCTATAGAGACATGGCTGGTTATAACGGCAGAGTACCTCAAGGTATGCTGCTATGCTGGCATAGTTAATTAACCCTATCATGACGGTCACTTTGGACAAAATGAGTCTTAGGGTATTTCCCCATTTGTGACCAAGCAGGATATAAACATGTCCTGGAAACACCTTTTTTCTGCTAAGTCTTTATGACAATGCCTTCTTCTCCTCCCCAGTCATAAACAAGAGTACCTCAAGCCATCCTGGCTGGTGTTAAAACAGTGTTTTCTTCCTTAAGCTCAACAGCCAGAAGCTATGTCAACTCTGTTGCCCTTGACTCCATCTGCAGCAAAATCAGATGATCAGCAGTGGGTGGGACCAATTGACATGCATTAACTGTTCTAGGCTGATGAGGTCATTCCCCATTTCTTGGACAACTTCATCTGCTGCCCTTCTTTTCTTTTTTAATTGTATAGTCCTTAGCAGTTTAGCACAAGGCTAGACCGACAGATGAATTTCATTTCAAACTTTCTTGGAGATAGTATTCTACACTGGGCCTCAAGATGGTTTGTGCAGTGTAACATGTAGCAGCTCACAGTAAATCTGTCACAAACTGATGCTGCTTTGGCTAAATGTCTTCTCCATTTGCTCTCATTTCTCCTGCATCATGCTGTCTAAATTCACATGCCGTGCTAATCTGTAATCTGGCATGTTTGGTTTTTGTGGGCCCTGTGAACGCAACCAACAGTGCATTTTCAGAATTTGAGGAAATAAAAGAAAATACATTCTTCAAAAATCTACAGTTCTTAGATCTGTTGTTAATTCCTTGGGGGGAAAACCATGGAAAACAGTAACCACTGGACATTACAGACAGTCTAGAAATGTTTTATCCCTGTGTTAAAAAATAAAAGTAATATAGCTTAAGAGATAACATCTATGTTGGCATAACAGGCTCACCCTTGGTTAACTTATCCATGTTAACTTCATTAACTCAATGATCTGGATTTATACAACATACAAGAGAATGATTAAATAATTATTTTTGCTGCAATAGCAAAATATGTTAATCATTAAATCATTAAACATTAAATCATTAAACTAAGTAGCAAATATTACTGTTTACAATATGCTAGTCAAGGTCGCCTAATTTGTCTTTCAGTTTGTTGTGCAAAATTCCTAGCAATGGGTAAATCTACTTTGGAAGGTGATGAAGGAAGAAATCAAATCTTGAGGGTTAGATGGCTGTTAGAGTGTAGTTTACAGTCTTATTTCCCTTCCTGAGGTAAATAATCGGGCTACCTTCATGGTCTCAGATAAAAATGCTAATTAAAAGGAGGGATTGAGGATTATACAATATAATCAACAAAGTTCAAACTTGCTACTTTAATTTCCTAACTGAAAATACTGCTGATTGATATGAAATCATATAGAGAGCATGTGTTCTGGCTATACATTAGAGCACCTACCGGTAGCATAAATATTTAATTAAAATCCCACTACATATACCTACAATATTTCTGTGTTTTGACTCTCTAAATTTCTTTTGACCATTCATTATAAAGAGATTCCATCCTGTCACAGTTCAAAGCCCTGGTAGACCGCTTCTTTCAGAGAGTAGACCAGCTCTGTCTGAGAAAAATGTAGGGAAGATGAGGGACTGGTGCCTCTTAATCCAGTTTATTTATTTTAATAAATTGATATGGCTGCCCACCCGTTAGGGTGGCTAACAACACATTAAAGCAACAAAAGTTGGTTTCCACTCCCCATTCCCCCACTTCCAACATTGACAAACAGCAAATATTCATTGTCCTATGCTACCTGCTGTGGAGAAATTTAAAAAACAAATCCTTATTCTCACTTCAAAGAAAAGTGGAATAAAATTAATTGCCTGTACATCCTTATTTCTATCCTTACCTTATTTGGTGTACAATTGCTTAACTACACGCCGAAAGAATTCATCGGGTTTTTCCACCTTTCTCCTTGAAATGCCTACTTGGATGCTGAAACTGTGCAGCCAGTGGGCAGGCTGCATATGGAGGGATGGATATGCAAGCATTTGTACTAATAGGGAAATGTACCAAACTCAAGTCTAAAGGGGAGCTCCAGCTTTTCCATGCTACTTCTTTTTTCAAATATACCACACTTGAGTTAGAAACAGACCCAATTCTCAAACATTGGCAGACACAGTGAGACCCAGAATTACTTACAAATCCGTGCAGAATGGCGTGCCCTAAGTCAGTTTTCAATAGACCAAGTAAGAACTTGGCCTTCAATGGAACAAGAAGAATGGCAATTTTTGGAAGGCTTAGCAACTATTCAACCTTCACCAGTGAGGATGGCATGTCAGGGAAGCTGGTCCCAAGTAGTTGGCAGCTTTGCAATGAATCCTGCCTGATGGTTCCTTGATATCCAGAAAGGATCCCTCATTAAAAACTGTCTTCCAATTGCACCACTCAGTACTTTCCCCCTCTTCTTAATTGGGCTGGGGAAAACCAGAGTGGAATTTTCTGTGGAAAGTTTTGCGAGCCTGATTCTTGTCCTAGTCACAAGCTCCTGAAGCAGTTGTGCCTGTGTTCACACAACTCGTTCAGCCAAAAGATTCCAATAACCTCCCACAGCAAGCACTTTCTTACTTCAGACTTCACCAAAAGGCTAAATAGCGAAGCAGGCACCATCTTAAGATTTATCAGTCTGATTTCCAGGAATTCAAAATGCAGGTGTTTCTGAGTTCACACAACACATTTAGTTTAAAACTTTGGATAAAGAGAGGTATGTTGATGGAGTAAGGTGGTGATGTGCATTCATTAGTTATTCCTTTTAGTTTCCGGCATGTTGTATAAGTCTAGACTTTATGTTGATCTTTTGCACCTCGATGTTATCGCTGAAAAATAAAAATGCAGCAGGAAGTCTGAAATGTGCTCATGCATATTTGGAACACCAGCTCATTATACTGGGTTCAACTGTTATAGGGGTAGTCCCAAATGGTATGACACAGACAACATTATGTGAGGAACAGCAGCCAGGGTTGTTATCTGGATGTCTATGGGTTTGAGACAAAAGGAGTAGGAAGAGAATCGAGTAGCTTGTAATACACTGCCATCTAGTGGCCAGTAAAAGAGAAAGCTTAGAGAAAAAAACCTGGCGACCAAAAAGTTTGTTGGACTTTTTTCTTCTATTTTCTTTTCTTCCATATTCTGTACCATTTTTCTGATTCTCCTACATTCTGCTTCGGCTGTCCGATTTTTGTTACTTATCCATGCTACAGCTTTTATTAAAGCGAAGCACACCTTTGAGTTAAATTATTCATTTAAAATTAACTGTATTACCAGCTTCAGCATTAGTGGTAAAAGCTTTTGCAGAAGAAAGGCGCGCGTTCGACGCTTCTCCCTGCCTCCCCCGTCAATTAACAAACTTTTTCTGTTCATCACTCATCAGTCGTCAGCCAGCGAGTCTGTTCTATTTAAATAGGCAGGCTTTTTTTTTCACTTAATGCATCCCATCTGTTTCTGAAATAAATTGCAATAATCCGTGTTTAATGTTAATCAATGTATTACTAAATATGCAAATTATATTAAAAGACGTGGTTTGAAAAAGCTTTCATTTGTAAATATGGGAGCTCAAAAGAAGAAGCATATCTAAAAGGCATTTAGCTACAGCAGCCTAACTCTAACACTGTGGCAGATTTATAAAGCGAGTTGATCTTTTCCCCCACAAGGGGATATGTAAAACTATTGCATATCAGATGTTGTTAACATCTTATGGGCTAACAGTAGGAGGATAGTTTGGAGGCATCTCTTTTTATATTTAAATTAATCCTAGACTATCTTTTAAAATTTGATCTGTTTATTAGGGATGCTCAACCCAATATTAGGATGCTCTTCAAGAGTTAATGAACAGGATTGAAACGTGCACTTTTGAGGCACATTGCAAAAGAATAGAAGCGCATTCGTCCCCCCAAGGCCTGGGTCAAGTCGTTCCTCCGGGCAGAGGGGCAGATCTCTAGGGCTCCACTCCCCCAAAAAAGCAGGATATGCCTGAGACAGACTAACTGCTTAGCTTTCCAAATTGATGGTCTTTTCCCCACAGCTGAGTTGAATTGCTATCCGCCAATCCTTGAATCAGCAGAAAACAATACAGGTAATAAGGTGTTTGTCCCCATTGCTGATCTCACTCCTGTCTTGGTTTCCAGACACTCCTGGAAAGAAATTCTCTTGAGAATTCCTAGTAGCAATAGCAGTAGCACTTAAGACGTATATGCCGCTTCGTAGTGCTTTACAGCCCTCTCTAAGAGTCAGCATATTGCCACCAACAATCTGGGTCCTCCTTTTAATGACCTTGGAAAGCTGAGTCAGACTTAGACAGGCAAGAATCAAACTGCTGGCAGTAAGCTGAATTAGCCTGCAATACTGTATTCTAGCCAATGTGCCACCACATCTTGAAACAATTGCCCTTGTGTGGTGTTGGAATTAGGGGGGAAGCATTACTTTAAAACTGGTATAGCTAAGGACAGCTGAACCTCAAGATTAAAGCAAAGTCACAGGGATGCAGCCCAAAAAGGATATTGCTAACGTTTATACAAGGCCCTAAGTAAAGCAATATAGACGCATAGAGATAAAGCATGTCGATGCACAATTCAAAAGAGACAATAAAAAAACCTAAGAAGGAAACAAAAACACTATCACATCTCCTCCAGCGGCCCACGTTCAGATAAGCAGGGATCAAGACCAGACAAACGAGTAGAAAGCAATACTCTAATCAAGAAACTACCAAGGAGAAAATCACACACCCCGTCAAGGCTGGCAGGGCAACCAAGTGCATATAGACAGGCAACAAACCCCACACTGATGTCTACTGATGATGTTATCTGGTTGGTTGCTGAAATGTCTGCAAGCAAACAACCAAGCTCAGGTAGCATCAAAGACTCTACAGTTCTACCTGGGTCTGCAGATATTGTCTACTGCAATTTGCCATCGAAAGAACAGAAACACAAAGAATGCTTCTGTTACCAAGTTAATGTACTGTCCACCTGTCCTTGTAATAGCAGAAAGCTATGCTAACATTAAGCATATTGTCCTCACTACTGATTCCTATCCTGCTACAGGTTAAGTCCTATTTTAGTTATAATGTACAGAGCATATTAAGGGCAGAAATTTGTGGATTCCCCTGAGTTTTCTTTTGTCCAGCTTACCAAAGATCCCCAGCTGGCAGGAAAACATCCATTAACGAAACTGCTATATGTACCTCCAGCTCTTGCCTTGTGTTATGGGGAGGGGGCAGAGTTGCTTATTTTAATGTATATGAAGTCCCCAAATTTATCCATCCATCCATCTGCATGACCAATTCTTGAGTCTATGGGCAAGTTTATCAGGAGAACAAAATACAGGAGATGGCTGTTATTAACTTTTTTTTAAAAAGGATTTGAACTAGGCCTTTCTATACATTTCTCTTAAACACTGCATACTGTTGTATTGTTTTGTTATTTCAATAACAACCTAAATATTTTTTCATGATTTTATTCATTGCATTTATCTTCCTCATTCACTTTTCAAATGTCTAGGATAGGCAACCTAGCGTTGCCTAAAACAAACAATTCACATATTTTGATTTTTTTTTTCTTGGAAATAATCACTCTACTTCTCCAGAGATGGAAAAGGAATTTTTTCTCCTCTCTCACCAGAACAAAAACATGTAATTCTGTAAGATTTATTTAATTGGTCCTGCACAATATAGTGCACAGGTTCACAGAATATATTTTGATTTTCAGTCTTCAGTAGTGGGTATTCATGGGAGAACACCAAAATGGAAGGAGCCACTTATGTACAAGGCCTATTTAACGTTACCTAGAAAATACCCTGTTTGTTTTCTCTAGTTAACCTATATTTCTTTGGTGTAATACTTTGATAATCACTCTTGTTACCCAGCATTCTTTTTCTAATAGAACCATGTGAGACAGATAGGGGATCCACTGCCTATGTAAAAAGAAAAATGATGAAAATGAAATGCATTTAACATGACTTTCTGATGCTATTCAGGCATATGTCTAGGAAATTAGATAATCTCATAAGGCATAAACAAAATTGAATCTTTTTCTTAAAAAAAGGTAAAGAAAAAAGTATTGCAAAGCTATCAGTGCTGGAAAAGATAAATATAGAAAGGCATGAAAAACATAGGCAATTGGAAAATGCAAAGAAGATAATATTTGAACAGAAGATAAATTCACATCAGCCTGTAACATGATAATCTATCTTTAAACCTGAATAGAGAAAATACATATTGGAGATAGAAAGCTTAAATAATTATGCTCATTCCCAAAATAAAAATCATATTAAGCAATATTTCTAATTCAAAATTGTTATCTATTTCTTAGAAACAAACAGATAACTGTAAAAAATTTCTTGATTATTTTTCTGGATCTTTCCAGGGTCTAACAAGCCTTTCATTAAAGGCTCCAGAGCAACATACTTTAATTTCATTCTCTTGCTTCTCTCTCGGATTGTTTTATATGACAAAAGCTCCTTATCTACTGAATAGGACACATTGGGAAAATCTACTTTTCCAGGTAGTTCTTGTTTAGCAACTGCCTTGTCCAGCAACTCTTCAAAGTTATGATGGTGATGAAAAAGTAACTTTATGATCCATCCTTGCGCTTGCGACCTTTGCAGGTCAGTTTTATTTAGTAACACTTTTGTTTAATGAGTTGCTGATCCCAATTATGTCCACTAAGGGAGGGTTACCTAAGGAAGTATTATTTCCTTAAGATTTTGATTGAGCCTCTGAACATCTTCCACCCAAATATAGAAGCACCTCCCCAATCTTGGTTGATCTTGAAGATAGGAAGAGTCAGACCTACTTAGTATTTGGATGAAAGACTGAGAATTGGAGGCTGAAGATTAGATTGTGAAGTTGAAAAAAGCGATACCAACAGATGGTGACTCTACAATGCTTCTGTGCATAAGAGATGTAGTTCTATGCTGTTGAGTTCTGTAATGAAGCAATTAGGGTCAATCTGTAACTCCAATCTTTTTCTTTGGAGGACTAGATATGCTCAATAGTTCTCTAACACAACCGATTAGATGGAATTAGTTTAACTTTATATATATATTTTCCTTTTAACAATCTGGATTTGTAGCCCCTTCAAATAATGCCCTAGAATTGGATTTCTTTTCTCGATTTCTTTGTCCTTTCTCACAAATTCTTCAAAGCTTTAACAATCTTTCATAAATCCGATATAGTAAAATTATCCAGATCACTTTTGTGGTTTGTTACTTGCATATCCCTTTTAATTATTAAGATATCAGTTGAAATCTTTTGCATATCTCGTGTGACATCTTTCTCCATGTCATTCTTGTAGGCTGTCCTTTTTAAATCCACTTTCAAATCAGTTTCAATCTTCTCAAGTAGAACATGTTCCTCTTCTATAGCATCTTTTAAACAGAGTCTATCTAGAGAGGCAGACACTCTTAAAATTAATTTTGGGGACTTTTGTTCAAAAATATTCTTCAATATACCTTAAAGTCTTATGTTTTTAAAACAATCAAAGTTCAAAGGTTCTTCAGTACAGAAACAGACACATCATAAACCAAGGCTATAATGGCATCTGGGTGTTCATAGTCGTATCACAGCAGTTCTGTTCTGGCATGTGACACATGAGGTCCTGATTCAGCAGCATCCTTGACAACTGAAGTGATCTGCTGTGAACTCCATTTATCAAACGGTATATGAATATGCATTCTCCTATTATTAATCATTGTTTTACAAGGAGCATGATGAGAAAATAAAATACAATGTTTATACAGTATAGATGGCAATCTGTTTAATTTCTCATGGCTGACTTTGTGCAGTTACACCAATAAACCATTTACTAAAAAGCCTGTCTTGGAATGAGGCACTGTGGATAATAGGCAAAATATTTGTGTCATCACCAAAACACTCATTAGAAATTCTGTAACGATAAATGAAAAGCTACAGCATGTCTCTTGGTTCCCATTAAGCAATCTACAACTGCTCCTTCGAATATAAACATGGTGACAAAAAAAGAAAGGTTCAATGAACTCACAAAGACTTGTACTAGTAAAAGCTCCTTATAGCTAATTTGCATTAAGAGCGCTCCTAACAGTAGTCATTTTCTTTAAACACAGGGGATGATTAAGTTCCTTCTGTTGCTTTGTACAATGATTGTATTTGATTGTGCCTTAAACAATTGAGGCATTGCTAAGGGAGGTCTACTAGAGAAATCAATATTAAAAATGTAAAAGATCAAGACAAAACGCCTCTGCTCATATGCCAACTTCCAAAACAAATCTCCAATGGGAGTGTGTGGGCAAGTGTAACATGACTTTAGAACACATGCAAAGAAATTTAGCACATCAGTACCTAATGTCAACTGCCTAATTCCACCCTCTATTTTTTATTTTATATTTTTTATTCAAAAGAATTCAAATAGTACATTTTTTAACAAAGGTGTTGCCTGAGTATATAATTTGCTAATGCCAATTCCAACCTCTAGTCAAGATAATGAACTCTTGCTAAATTTGTTTTGAAGATAGCATAAGCAGATGTGGGATATGAATAAATTCTATAAGGTTTTTTTTAAAAAAAGCAGATCAATAACTTGATTAGCATCTGACCCTTCCTTCAAAAATAAACGCAACTGCAAAATAGAACTCGGAGAAGAGGAAAAGCACTGGATTGGGGAAAGTTGAATTGTAGAATCAATTTTACTTTTCTACTTAAAAAGTAGAATCAATAGATGTTCCCTTTTATAAAAGGTATCTTTAAAAAAAATCTTTATAAATAGCACCTAAAAACATTTACAATTTCCTTTCTTTTGTGAAGGAAATGCATCAAAAATCACTTGCAGGAATCTGATATTTTGTCATCACCTTTTTTGCATACTGAAGTAGTGATCGCTTAATACGGATACTACCATAAATGGGAGAGTTTAAGAATAACGTTGGTCAATGTCTTTACTACTTTTTAATTTTAACCTTTGAAACTATGAAGAACCCTTTGAGATGGGGGGAAAAGAAAATCCGAAGAGAGAACAAATTCTATGAGTAAACAAATTGAAGATCAATATTTCCTGATGCAAACAGAAGGAGTACAAAGTTGGTTTCTCTGACCAAGGTTAAAGTTAGCTACATTTTATAAAACCCTGGGATACTTTATGAAATTTTTGCTGACACTAGAACTGAAATATTAACAATGTATGAATTTGCACATGAATGAAGGATGGGTTATGAGAAGAAGAGATACTAGCATTTATTTATTTATTTATTTATTTATTCAATTTATATACTGCCCTCCTCCCAAAAGACCCAAGGCGGTGTACAGCCGATTTAAAACCACACAATATATTTAAAACAGTTTAAAATTGGATTAAATCTATTTGATCTGCAAATTCTTAAAAACTCTAAAATTTAAAACCCCAGTAGCCCTCTAAGACCCCAACTATCTCCATAGCCAAGGAACCGAACAAACTAAAAACCCTGGGGTGGGGGGTCAGGCCAGCTTCGCCTGAATAAAAAGATTGGTCTTAAGGGCGCGGCGGAAGGCCCGGAGATCAGTTAGGAAGGCCACAGGAAGCCAGTGCAGCTCATGCAGGAGGGGAGTCACGTGGGAACATCCCCTGACCACCATAATCCCCCACGCAGCCGCATTCTGGACTAACTGCAGCCTCCGGATGCGGTTCAAGGGGAGCCCCATGTAGAGAGCATTGCAATAACCCAGCCTGGAGACGACGAGCATCTGAGTGACTGTGCGAAGGGCGTTCTGATCCAGAAAGGGGCGCAACTGGCGCACCAGGCGAACCTGGTAAAAAGCCCCCCTG